>JADRCD010074121.1:553-11256 GCA_019843815.1 Montemys delectorum | reverse complement strand
ACTCCAGAAAACCAAATAACCCTATTAAAAATGGGGTACAGAGCTAATGTCTTAGTCACAGTTTCTATTCCTGCACAAACATCATGACCCATCATGACCAAGAAGCAACTTGGGGAGGAAAAGGTTTATTCAGCTTACTTCCACATGGCTTCCACATGATTTCATCACCAGAGGAAGTCAGGACTGGAACTCAAGCAGGTCAGGAAGCAGCAGCTGATGCAGAGGCCATGGAGGGATGTTCCTTACTGTGTTGCTTTTTCCTGGCTTGCTCAGCCTGCTCTATTATAGAACCCAACACTTCCAGCCCAGGGATGGCACCACCCACAAGGGGCCCTACCCCCTTGATCACTAATTGAGAAAACACTTCACAGCTGGGTCTCATGGAGGCACTTCCCCAACTGAAGCTCCCTTCTCTGTGATAACTGCAGCCTGTGTCAAGTTGACACACAAAACCAGCCAGTACAATTGACCCCTTGTCAACTTGACACATAAACACATCACTATTAAGCCTCAACCCTTATTTTCTTATTCATCTCCAAGATCTAAAGTCCCACAGTCTTTACATATTAAAATTCGATCAATTTAAAATGTCCAATGTCTTTTAAAATTTAAGGTCTCTTAACTGTGGGCTCCACTAAAATACATTCTTCCTTCAAGAGGGAAAAGTATCAGGGCACAGTCACAATCAAAAGCAAAAACAATGTCTGGGATCCAACTCACAATCTTCTGGGCTCCTCCAAGGGCTTGAGTCACCTCTCCAGCTCTGCCCTTTGTAGCACACATCTTGTCTTCTGGGCTCCAGATGCCTGTACTCTACTGCTGCCACTGTCCTTGGTGGTCATTGCATGGTACTGGCATTCCCAAAACACTGCTGTAACTAGGCTTTACCAATAGTCTCTCATAGACTGTCTTCATGGTGCCAAGCCTCAACTCCTTTGCATGACATCTCAGTCCTGGGCCATCAATTGCAAATTGAGCTGCACCTTTATTTATGACCTTCCATGGCCTCTCTCTGTGCCAAGCCTCAGCTGCTCTTCATGACCCCTTCGAGCTGTCAAAACCAGTACCACCTGGGTGACTCTTACACATTACCAAGTCCTGCTGCAGCACAAGGTACAACCTTGGCTATCTCTGGAACACAACCTCTTTGTTCTCTCAGAAAACACTTCCCAGAAGATGTCACCTCAATGATGCTGGTCTCTTCTTAATCACCGCTAATTTCTTAGCTCCAGCTAACCAGCATCAATAGTCCCAGTAATGTAAAGTTTTCACTTTAGTAGTTCTGGTATCTTGTTAATTACAGCTGATACTTCAGCCCCAGCTAACCGGAACCACAGAATCTTCACAATCAAAACAACATGGCCCTGATAAGAGTCTTTAATCTTCCCTCTGAAATTTCACAAGCCAGGCCTCTATCTCTGCACTATTCTCAACATGATCTTCCAAGCTCCCACAGAACATCGCACAGAGTTCTTAACAATCAGTGGTTCTTCTAGCTCAAAATTCCAAAGTCCTTCCACAGTCCTCCTCAAAACATGGTCAGGTTGTCACAGGAATACCCCACTATGCTGGTACCAATTTGTCTTAGTCAGGGTTCTCTAGAGTCACAGAACTTATAGTAGTCTCTATGTAGTAAAGGAGTTTATTGATGACTTACAGTCTGTAGTCCAACTCCCAACAATCAACTCACAACAACGGTCGGCAGCAGCTGTGAATGGAAGTCCAAGGATCCAGCAGTTGCTCAGTCCCACAAGGCAAGCTGGCAAAGCAGAGAGAGCCTTCCTTCTTCCAATGTCCTTATATGGGTCTCCAGCAAAAAGTGTGGCCCAGGTTAAAGGTATATGCCACCATACCTTTAACCCCAGATGACCTTGCTTGAACTCGTAGATCTTCCAGTCTTAGTCTTCTAGGATTCATAGCCACTATGTCACCACACCTTTAATCCCAGATGATCTTGAACTCATAGAGCTTTCTATCTTAATCCACTGGGATTCATAGCCACTATTCTTCAAGGTCTCCATGCCAAGATTCAGGTGGGAAACTTATATCTCTCAGCCTCCAGATTAGGACCACAGGTGAGCTTTCTAATGCTGGATTGTAGTTCATTTCAGATATAGTCAAGTTGACAACCAGGAATAGCCACTATAGCTAAACAAAGAATTCTCAACTGAAGAATACCAAATGTCTGAGAAGCACCTAAAAAATGTTCAACATCCTTAGTCATCAGGGAAATGCAAATCAAAACAACTCTGAGATTCCACCTCACACCAGTCAGATTGGCTAGGATAAAAAAACTCAAGTGACAGCAGATGTTAGAGAGGTTGTGGAGAAAGAAGAACACTACTTCATTGTTGGTTGGATTGCAAGCTGGAACAACCACTCTGGAAATCATTTTGGCGGTTCCACCAGAAATTGTACATCATTCTACCAGAGGATCTAGCTACACCATACCTGGGCATATACCCAGAAGATGCTCCAACATGTAATAAGGACACATGCTCCACCATGTTCATAGCCCCCTTATTTATAATAGCCAGAAACTGGAAAGAACCCAGATGTCCTCCAGCAGAGGAATAGATACAGAAATTGTGGTACATCTACACAATGGAGTACTACTCAACTATTAAAAACAATGAATTTATGAAATTCTTAGGGAAATAGATGGATCTGGAGAGTATCATCCTGAGTGAGGTAACCCAATCACAAAAGAACACACATGGTATGCACTCTCTGATGAATGGTTATTAGCCCAGAAGTTTGGAATACAGGAAGAACAACCCACAAACCACAAGAAACTCAAGAAAAAGGAAGACTAAAGTATGACATTTAATTCCTTCTTAAAATGGGGAACAAAATACCCATGGAAGGAGTTGCAGAGACTAACTATGGAGCAGAGACTGAAGGAAGGACAAGCCAGCCTAATATAGCTATCTCCTGAGAGGCTCTGACAGTACCTGACTAATTCAGATGTAGAGGTTCACAGCCATTTGTTGAACTCAGTACACGGTCCCCAATGAAGGTGTTAGAGAAAGGGCCAAAGGAGCTGAAGGGTTTGCAGCCCCTTAAGATGAACAACAAAATGAACTAACTAGTACCCTCAGAACTCCCAGGGACTCAACCACCAACCAGGGCTATACATGGTGGGACTGATTGTTCTGGCAGTATGTGTATAGTAGAGGATTGCAAATTCGATCATCAATAGGAGGTGAGGCCCTTGGCCCTATGAAGGTTCTATGCCCCAGTATAGGGAAATGCCAGGGCCAATAAGTGGGAGAGGGTGGGGTGGCAAGCAAGGGGAAGGGGGAGGCAACAGGGATTTGTTTTTATTGTTTTAGTTTGTTTGTTTGCTTGATTTTTGGAGGGGTAACTGGGAAAGGAGAAATCATATGACATGTAAATAAAGAAAATATCTAATAAAAAAAAGACAGAGACTAACAAACTTGATACATAAACAGGACCCAACATTTTGCTGCATACAGGAAATGCACCTCAGTGTGAAAGAGAGATATTACCTAAAAGGAATGGGCCGAAAAATAATTTTCTAAGCAAATGGTCCCCCCCTAAAAAAAACAAGCCAGAGTAGCCATTTTTAATATAGAATAAAACTGACTATTAACCAAAAGGAAAGTGTGGGGCAGTGGGCAGTTTTGACAGCCAGATTCCAGTAGAGCAGAGTCACCTCGGAACCCCGGACATCCACTGAGCACCTGCTCACAAGGGATGGTAGGCATTCAGTGAATTGCTCCTGAAACCAATGGCTCAGATTTCAGCCCAGACCCCTCTTAGCTGCCCCTGCAGGAGATGTGTGCTCTATCAAGCAGACACTGCCTCAAACTCCCAGCATTCTAGCTGGACCTTATACACAGTCATCTGACCACAAGCCAGATATGCCACGCCCCATACAATAAAAGGAGTGGTTTGCCCCTCCTCACTCTCTTATTCTCCTACTCCTCTCTTACCCTTACCCTTCCTCTCTAACTCTTACCCTCCTGTGCTCTCTCTCCTCTCTGCTCTTTGTTCTCTTCTCTGCCTCTTTCCCTCTCCTTCTTTTCTCTCTCTCCTTCCTCTCCTTTCCTTCTCTCTACTCAACTAGCATATTTCTCCTTCCTACAATAAAATAACTCATTCATACATTGCCTCCTTTTTAATTTAGGCACCATTGAGCAAACAGGCCAGCCCCGGGAGGAGAGAGAGAGACCTGGGACTCAGCAGCAGGCCCTCTGCCACCTGGGAGAGAGAGAGAGCCTCAGCCAGGCAGGCTGGCTGCAGCCTAGGCCCACCAGTTTTTTGGACAAGTGGTGGATGAATGCTAGTAAACAGATCCTAGCTCTGCACTAACAGAACAGCTGCACTGCTACTTTCCCCAAGCCTTTGATCCTTCATTTCCAGAACCCAGCGGCATCCTGCAGTGCCTGTGGTGCCCAGCGGCCTCTGGAAACCTTCATCCCTTGCCTCCCAGCAGGCCAAGGGACCCCTCCCTTCACCTGTCTCTACATCAATCTCCCACAGACTGGGACACAGTGCCCCCCCCCCCGGACTGAGGTAAAGTACACAGACAGGAGCTTTGCACTTGCCTGGTCAGCCCTGACCCTAGTGTAGAGTTACACTATCCTCTTAACCTTCTTTTCCTTTGCTGCCTAGGTGATTGCACCTGGCAGTTTCCCTTGGTAGTGCTGTTGTAAAGACAGTGCATCTGCTCTAGAGAGTGTGGGGAGGCCTGTGGAGAGCTCCAAAGGAGAAAAGCACTTTGTGCCTGGGAGAAACTCAACCTAGCCCCTGCGACATACAAACAGGCAGACTTCGTAAACTGAGTGAATCAGTTCAAAAACTGGGCATTCCTTTCTCTCTCCTTTCTCCCTCCATCCCTTGGAAAAGCAAGCTGCATGGACTTCTTGTCTCTGCCTCCATTTGTGTCCTCCAAAAAGGCACAAACTTCTAATCTTTAACCCTCCTCCAGACCTCACTGCTGCCTCTGAACTCTGAGCTCTGCCTACCTGTCAGCTAATTTACAACACAGGCTAACAGCCTGCAGCTTCAGCTAAAAGCCCTTCAACCCTTAAAATTTTTGAAGGTTAAAACTTTATTTCTTGCCATTCAAGGAAAAATAAATGGGGAATACCTAACCTGCTTGCTGCACACACAGCCTACCCATCTAAGCCAACCAAAACTGCTGCACCAGAAGTTTTTATTCACTTGTACCCCTTAAATTTAAGTTTTCAACACAAAATTTTCTTGTTTCTCCACTTGAACATTTATTTTTCTCCCTAATATCAGGGATGTATGTTCAAAAGTTTTCAATTTGCTTAAGTTTTCTTAAGTCACTTAATCTACTTCCACAGGTCAAATCATCTACCATCTTTCAATACTTAATTAACAACTGGTTTCCTTTCGCAGAAGAACTGTTACTGCCTATCCCACAGACAAAATTTTTTTTCTGACAACCACATGAAGCAGACTTTAAAGATTCCTTCCAGGACTAAATCCCTCATGAACCCTTGCTTTCTAAGGTCCTATCAGTGCTCCCAAACATTGCAGACATTCTTCTGCTAGGATCCTGCTCTTCCATTGTAATTATTCTATAGGTTCACCCCCATGAAGGAGGACAGCTTGTCTGCACCTACAAGATCCATCAGAGACCATGCAGTCTCCTGGGGCCTACAAAGAACAGGACAGCCTTCTTCTAGATGTCTCATCTGACTGAATGCTCCCTAGACATGTACTGAACCAGAGGACAGACAACAGACTTGGGACCTTGCAGCTACAGATGAACTCTCTTGTCAAGCCAAATGGCTGCTGAACTTGGGGGAAGTTATGTAATAGTAAGGAAAACACAATATCTATCTAGACTTCATTCGTTGGTGTTCAAAACTGATGTTTTTACCCTCAAACTGTATTATCTATGGAAAATTGATTCTATAATCTCTTGCCTTGCCTAATTTCCTTATCTTCTGACTTAACTGTGTTACAACTCTGTCCTATGATTTCTTCTGATACTTCCCACCCAAATTTTTTACCACAAATGACACAATCACTCCAAAGCCTCTATACTTATCCCAACATAGTAAACATTTATTATAATGACATCTCTCTTTTAAAAAACAGAGAAAGGGGAGATGTTGGACAGTGAGCAGTTCTGACAGCCAGAGTCCAGTAGAGCAGAGCCACCTCAGAACCCACTAAGCATCTTCTCACAAAGGATGGTAGGCATTTGGTGAATTGCTCCTGACACAAATGGCTCAGATTTCAGCCCAGACCCCTCTTAGCTGCCCCTACAGGAGATGTGTGTTCTATCAGGCAGACACTGCCTCAGACTCCCAGCATTCTAGCTGGACCTTACACACAGTCATCTGACCACAAGCCAGACATGACACACCCCATACAATAAAAGGGGTGGTTTGCCCCCTCCTCACTCTCTTATTCTCCTACTTCTCTCTTACCCTTACCCTTCCTCTCTAACTCTTACCCTCCTGCTCTCTCTTTCCTCTCTGCTCTTTGTTCTCTTCTCTGCCTCTTTCTCTCTCTTTCTTTTCTCTCTCTCCCCTTCCTCTCCTTTCCTTCTCTCTACTCAACTAGCATATTTCTCCTTCCTACAATAAAATAACTCATTCATACATTGCCTCCTTTTTAATTAAGGTGCCGTGCAGCAAACAGGCCAGCCCTGGGAGGAGAGAGAGACCTGGGCCTCAGCACCAGACCCTCTGCCACCCGGGAGAGAGAGAGCCTCAGCAGGCCAGGTGAAGCCACAGCCCAGGCCCCCCAGGTTTTGGGACAACAGGAAAGGTCATCCAGAGACTGCCCCACCTGAGGATCCATCCCATATACAGTTACCAAACCAAGACACTATTGAGGATGCCAAGAAGTACATGCTAACAGGAAGCTGATATAACTGTCCCCTGAGAGGCTCTGCCAGTGCCTGAGAAATGCAGAGGCAGATGCTCAAAATCAACCCTTGGACTGAGCATGGGGTCCCCAGTGGAGGAATTAGAGAAAGGACTGGAGGAGCTGAAGGAGTTTGAAACCCCATAGGAAGAACAATGTCTTCCCATAGCTGGCAGGGACTGAACCAACAACCAAAGAGTACACATGGAAGAACCCATGGCTCCACCCTCATATGGCCTTGTTAGGCATCAATGGGAGGAAAGACCCTTCATCTTCTGAAGGTTCAATGCTCCAGTGTAAATGAATGGGAGCATGGTGAGAAGGGAGTCAGTGGATGGGTTTGGGAACACCCTCATAGAAGCAGGGGGAAGGAGAAGAGGATAGGGGACTTTTATGGGTAGAAATTGGGAAAGGGGATAACTTTTGAAATGTAAATAAAGAAAATATCTACTAACAAAAAATTGAGAAAAGATGTATATTCAGAAGAAGAAATTTATACCTAGAAAATTAAGAACGTCACACAGGAAAAATACATGCATATGCCCTCTGTTAATGTACAACTTCTTATTTTGTAGAAATTGTGATTGGGGTAAAAGTTAAGATTTTGTCAGGATGGCTAAATTTGAATTGAAAATATAGAACATTAGTTAAAACATGAAAATGAAATGGTAATGTAGTAAGGACATAAGAAAGTTTATATTATTATATAAAATTGAAGGCAATCTAGATAAAATTTGAAAAATTGTTTCCAGTGTTCATTGTCTTTGAGTTTCTATTCCTGTGATAAAATACCATAACCAAAAGCAACTCATAGAGAAAAGGGTTCATTTCATCTTACAATGCTCATGTCACGCTCCATCACTCAGGGAAGTCAAGGCAGAAACTCAAGAAACTCCACTTGGAGGAAGGAGCTATTGCAAAGGCAAGGGAGGGGTACTGCTGAGCAGTTTCCTCTTTTTGGCATACTCAGCATGCTATCTTATAGAACTCAGAACCACTAGCCCAGTGAGGGTATCATCCACAGTGAACTTGCCATGGGCTGGCCAGTCTGGTCCTCCTTCAACCTGTGGGGAAACAGAGTCCTAGTCAGGTCGACAAGGCGTTGGCGAAGAAATGACAAACAGAGATAGCACAAGGGAGTACAGAGTCTGAGTGCAATTTGTACAAAGTAAAAAACAGGCTTATATAGTATACAGAAAACAGGGCAAATGACAGAAGTCACGTAGGCAGTAGATGGCTACATCAAGGTCAGTGAGAACAAGCAGCCAGGTGCAAAGCAGAGGAACAGTAGTGTCCTTCTTCCTGGGCTATTTTGGTAGCCCCAAAGTAAATTTTCTGGGTCTGTCTGAGGCAAGTAGCTGAAGATCGAATTCTAGCATTCCTTGGCTGTAACAAAGATAATTAGTGACAGAAGCCCTACAACTTCTCTCTGGCATGTAAAGCAATTCTGCCTTGTCTGGGACTGCTCTGATAATAAGTGCTCACTGCTATCTTTAACTCTTGAGACACCGTGTCTGGTAAGACAGCTTCTTTGTAAAGATTCCAAGCTAATTACAGCTAGGAAAATCAATTAGGATTATTGAACCACTGTGGAGGCCAGGAAATAATGTTTAATCTTAGTTTTAGCTAATAACAAAATATTTCTTAGGGCATCATTATGCCTGAATAAAGAAAATATACAGATCTCTCCACAGACTTTAGCAGAGACCAATCTAGAACACATCACAGCTTGGAGATTTCAGCGACTGAATACCCCAGGAGACTGGCTCTGAAACATACGCCTCAGGTCCATGATCAGGGTTTTAGGCCTGACATTCAGACACAACTGAAGTAGACTAGTGTTGGGTGACATGGACTGAGCTCTCCCACATCAAACACTAATTTAGAATACTCCCTACAACCTGATCTTATGGAGGTATTTTCTTACATGACATACCCTCCTCTAAAATGACTTTTGCTTGGGTCAAGTTAATATAAAACTACCCAGCACATGAACAAGAACAGCACAGTTTTGAAGCAGATAAAGCAGTTTTTAAAAATATACTCAGTGTCAGTATTGATCAGGCAGTGCTCCTGATGGCCTGATTTAATAAAATTCTACCTAATTGGGTTGGAGAGAACTGAAAGGGAAAACTAGCGCCCATCATCATCTGGCTCTAGGGGCTCTAGGATAAATCCCTGATGCTGAATGTCATCTGTCTTTTACTTGCACAACAAATAACTCTAGACTACTAAACAGAGAACCAGGTTTGCCCTGAAGATTCATATCAGAATTTAATGACTATACCACCCCAAGGTCACTATTTGGTTTAGCCCTTATCCCCAACTGCTATCATTACCTCTTCAGGTGCAGAGGTACCAAACCCCAGTATAGGAATGAGGTGACCATCACTTAGTCGCAGGGTCTTCTGCTTACAATTCATGGCTTCTGAGTCATCCAACTGAGAAGATACTGCTCTGACTTCTTTCACAGGACAGAAAATAAATGAATGCTTGACCTTCTCCCAGCTGTCCTTGTAATGAGTAACCAATGCAGTTCGACAGATGCCCATGGAGTTCAGAGAAGTGGAAACAATTCTGTGAAACTGGAGTTACTAATAATTGTTATTTGCCATGTGGGTGTTGATGATCAAACTAAGGACCTCTGGAATAGGAGCCAACACTCTTAATCTCTGAGCCATCTCTCCAGCACCAAATTTTCATGAATGAGAAGTTCTTAAGATAATTAAAAGCTGGAGTGAAGCTCATAAGGAAAATCTTGCCTATCACGTGTATAATGCTGTGCTAATTAAAAAACACCATAGAGAATACAGCAGAGAAGGGAAGGGGAGCAGAAAGTGAGGAGAGAAAGAGAATTGAAGGAAGGGGGCTACTGGTGATTCCAAAACACTAATTTTTCATAATACATCCTTATTAGAATCTCCTATGTAGTATTTTAATTTATTACAAATTAATGAACTATGCTGATGATATCTCAGACTATGAAGTGTCACATACCTCTGTTCTTATTAGCTTTGTTGTAGTGTTGTTTGTTATAAAGTTTCTTTTTATTATAGCAATTACCTATCCTTTTTTTTTTTAGATATTTTCTTTATTTACATGTCATATGATTTCTCCTTTCCCAGTTTCCCTTCCCCAAAACAAACAAACAAACAAACAAATAAAAACAAGAACAAACCCTTGTTGCCTCCCCCCTCCCCATGCTTGCTATCACACCCTCTCCCACTTATTGGCCCTGGCATTCCCCTTCACTGGGGCACAGAACCTTCACAGGGCCAAGGGCCTCTCCTCCCATTGATGATCGACTTTGCAATCCTCTACTATACGCATGCTGCCAGAACAATCTGTCCCACCATGTAGAGTCCTTGGTTGGTGGTTGAGTCCCTGGGAGCTCTGAGGGTACTAGTTAGTTCATATTGAACAAACTACTCTTAATTGTAGGCTGCATAAGAAACAGTAGATGTCAAATTCAATGGCATTTTTGGAAGTCCCTTATCTCATAATGTCATGTTGGTTTCTTCCACTCCTCAAATTTAACTTATTTTTTTTTTGATGCATTTTTTTTTATTTACATGTAAATTTTCCCTTTCCCAGGTTCCCCTCCAAAAAACAAACAAACAAATAAAAACAACAAGAACAAACTTCTTTTGCCTCCCCCCTCCCCATGCCTGCCACCCCACCCTCTCCCACTTATTGGCCCTGGCATTCCCCTACACTGGGGCACAGAACCTTCACAAGGCCGAGGTCCTTTCCTCCTACTGATGATCAAATTTGCAGTCCTCTACTATACACATGCTGCCAGAACATTCAGTCCCACCCTGTAT
>JADRCD010074118.1:0-16244 GCA_019843815.1 Montemys delectorum | reverse complement strand
CCAATTCCAATGTGTTAGCTTTGTGTTATATTATATTTGATTATTATTCCTTAGAACCCTGTTTTTTGTTATAATGGGAAACAGACAGGGAGTTGTTCCTGATGAGAGGGAAGGTGTGAAGGAGCTGGGAGAAGTATGGGAAAGGGAAACCATAATCAGGATATTTGTGTGAGAAATCTATTTTTAATAGAAAGCAAAAATAAAAACATATTTTAAAGATCACCTTTTGTACTCAATTGCATGTCATTTTCATTTTGTCTTTTTTTTCCCTTTGAAGGTTGTGAACCCTTCAGGAGTTGGATAGATATAGGTCAGTAGAGAAAGACCTTGAAAGTTCCATCCACTCCTGGTTTCTTAGCATGCTATTCAGCTGCCTCACTCCCATCACTATAAAGAGAGTGGCTTCTACTACACACCCTCCTTGGTCTGATGAACTATGTACCTCGGAAGTCATGAGCCAAGTTAACTCTTTCTTCCCTTAAGCTGCTTCTGTCATGTATTTTGGTCCTAGGGTGTAAGAAAAGCCACTAATATAGAAAATAAGAATTAAATCCAGCAGATCAACCTGGTCCTTTCCTAGAATAAGCCCAATTTTGGTGTGCATATTTGTACTGAATAACTGTATTTCAAACAAAAATGCTTTAAAAATTACTGACCCCAAATAATCCCCTTTTAAAGAAAGCCAAAGTCTATAGTTTATGCATAAGAAAAATATGAAGAAATGTTTTTCTTTTACTCTTTTAAAACCAATTAGCTCTAAAGAAAGCCAGGATATTTAGATTTGATTTAGTAATAGCCTATTCTTGTATTGCTCCTTATATCTGAATGTTCCAGCATTTCAGGAAAATTTAAGAAAAGGAGATGGTTTTATAACTATATAAAATTGTATCATTCCCAGCTGCCTCAATACATCATAATTTGAAAGTGATATTTTAATGATATTTCCCTTTTGTTTCTCCTCTAAACGATACTAAAATAAGAAAACAGTAAGCAATAAAACAAAGCAAGTGCAGAGCTATAGTTGCTAAGGTAACCATAATCATATTTTCTTAAACTGTGGTAGAGCAGCTACTGCAGTTCAATTTATCTTTCCTTCGTAAGCTTGTATGTGTTCAAAGTACTTGTTGTACACAACAGTATCACCCCAATCAAACAAGTGAAAATGGGAGTAAAACAGAAATACTCACAACATTCAGATTATTAAAGAGTAATCAGAAATAATACTTGCTAGAATTTCAGATGCCATGAAAACAGTTCTACTTCACTTGGCCCAGACTCTAACCTTAATGAATTCCACTCAGAGATGATGCAGTAAACGCAAGTTAGGTGAACTGCAATCATCTAAAACAGATCTTACCCTCAGAATATGTAGCAAAAAATATAGTATGGGCACTCTATGAACTATCATTTTTATGACTAAAATGGCTTATATTTATGACCATTAGCTTGTCTTCCTACTAAAGAAAAATACCATTTTCACACATGTTCGAAGATACCATCATCATTAACTTATATCTTATTTCATGCTGCCCTTGGGACTGACAGGATTTTTACTCCCAAAGAATGGCCAGTATCTTGGAGATTGTCAGAAGAGGTAGTCACATTGAGCCGTACATGATTTTCGCTCAGATTTTCTAACTCAGTTACTCCTAAAATACGGTTTAACAGTGGAGAATCCACATTCATTTTCCCAACAGAAACGACACATGGTAGTTTGAGTTCATAGGCCACCTCATGTAAAACCATTTCAACCATGATATATTTGAAGAACAAAGAGGATAAATATGAATGTAAATGAGAATTACATTTTTACTCTTTTGAGATCATGGAAAAAGTGGAAACACTAAGTCATGGGATGGAGGAATAAATGCTCGGTTGGAATCAAAGATTGTATATCAGTTTCTTCTGGGAACTTCTTGGCCAGGAATCATTTCAAGGGAGGCTCTGCAGAGTCTGTTTGTTCAAGCTTAGTAGACTGACTCAGCATAGGAACAAAATTCATCATTTGCTTAACCAGTGAAACAATAAGCCTATGAAGTCTGGGTGTTGATTTCAGTACTTCAGACCCTCCATCACCTCCTCTAGTTGAAATATATGGTAAGAACAGGCCAAATGACATGATTGGTTGGGTTTTTTTTTTTGGTCCAACATTATTGGCCTTGGATCCATGTAGAACTCCTAGTAGTCATGTTTTCTTTCATATAATAAGGATGACATGGGCTTCAAAAGAATGATGTGGGAGGCAGAGCTGAAGAGATGAAATAGTTGAAAGACAATTTTAATTTCATGTTGAAATGATCCTTTTGTGTTTATGACTATGTCCTAAAATAGCATCCTAGAAAAAGAAAGTGTATTTTAGAAACATGAAGAGACCTCTCAACAATTCAGCACTTAAGGTGATGTATAATTTTAATTCATCATTCTTTTATAAATTTCTGCATTTTATTTCTACAGACAGCATGAACTTCACAATGCATAATTCATGAAAAAAAGGAAAAATATTTAATTCTTATACACCCTATAAGACAACTTTAATGTAGCTCTTACCTTATAGAGGGAATTTATTATCAAAATTAACTTACTAGTTTCCAATTTACAAATTAATTTTATAGAATTTTAAGTATAAGTCAACTACCTACTGAGGTTGGGGATATGGCATAGTGGCAGAGTACTTGCCTATCATATGTGAGTCCCCAGGAACAGTAAGGTCAAATTTAAAATGAAGAGCTTCTTGAGAAGAAAAATGTTTTCATTCTCATATTCCTTTATATATCATTCAAATATTTCTAAATAAATAGATGAAAAACTATCTTCCAATTGCCAACATAGTTTTTAACTTCTAAAATCATATCTTGATGTGAACAACACACCTCAGAGAGAGAGGGGGAAGAGGGACAGAGAGAGAGAGAGAAAGAGAGAGAGAGAGAGAGAGAGAGAGAGAGAGAGAGAGAGAGAGAGGGAAAGAGAGAGAGAGAGACTTTGTGTCTTAGATAAAGTAAACACCACCCACTTGTCCAAGTACCTCTCCATAAAGAGAATAGAACCTTTTGCTGCAACTGTGCACACCCTTTCAATTTGCATAAAAATAATCATTTTAAATCATAAAAGAAGCACATGAGCAATTTAAGCTGAAATGATTCAAAATGGATTTTTAAAATCTAAAACAAAACAGACAAATTCTAAAATCTTTTGCCTAAACAAAGAGACAGTATTATAAATATCCATGTTCTATAATTAAATACAGGTGACCTAGAAACACCCAACTTACAAATATTCTGTACATGGGACCAGTCAATCGAACACAATCAGATCAGCAACAGAGCAGGCTCTCTCTAGATTTCAAGTGGAGAGATGTGTTCCCCTAGGAGTCACCCTGGTCTCTTCTCACTGGATACTGGAGTTGGTAATGATTAGAGTGAAAATGGAAAATAGGAAGTCATATTCCTCTGCCACTGCTGGACTCTCTTCCCACCATTCTCACCAAGGAATCCATTTCCCATAAGTGTTACAAAGACTGCCTTGGTTCCCAGGCCGACCCATCAGAAGTCCACTGGGCCTGCAGTTCAGCTGGAACTGAGCTATTAATACTAGGCTGACTTCCCACTTGGAAACTAATGCTAGCCCTGTCAGAGTTGCTGGTCAGCTCTGTTATGGTTAAATGGATTTGTGGGCGGTCCTGGGAGCCTGCCAGTTAGAACATCCTTTCTGTGGGAAAATTCCTTTCGAGGCCTAAACAATTCACTGTCAAACATGGGTTTCAGCCACAAGTTGGGAAGGGCCTCAGGCATTGACAAATCAATCCTCACCTTTCTTCTTCTGGAAATGTTTGGATAATCATTGCAGTAAAATAACACAGACAAGCGTAAAGTAAATTCAAAACTCAACACACAATATGCTTCATGGCAAGGAATGGGTATATTTTACTGACAATGCTAATGTAGAAATATATCAGCTCTACACACACACACACACACACACACATACACACACACACAATGCAAAACTGTACACTTCATCATATGATGCAAATGCAGAATTGGTATCTTTGCTATAAAAAAAAAAATCAACTATGACTCAGGCCAGAGTACTATGATATAACTTTTATTCTCATCTGGGTGTTCATTTAAACTCATTCTTAATTCTCAATTGGTTCAGACTAAAATGACATCAGTACTATAACTGGATAAAATTTGGGTGAAAAAGTTGTTACTAGCAATAGCCTTGGGCCTTAGGAACATCATATTTAAATCAGCCAAGAGACTCACTAATAATATAAAAGTCTTTCTAAATGTGTGGAATGAATGTCTACAAAGGATATTGTTCTCATCAATAGCAAATAGGTCATTTGTTACAATTTAGTGTTCTATAGATTCCAATAGTTTTCCCACACAAACAATAATAATAATGAAACAGAGACAATACTGATGTTAGGACAGCAGATTGTAATTTGGTAGGAGATATCTGCTACCTAGGAAACTGAAAACAGCACTGTTAACAAAGGCAAATAAAGAAAAGGTTATAGTGAACATATCCCATGTAGGAAAGCATCAGTGCATTCAGCAGAAGCAGCGCAAACTCTTCCATAGTAATTTAAAGACAGCACAAAAAGTAGTGGAGACAAAAGTACTGAATGAGCCGGGCAGTGGTGGCACACGCCTTTAATCCCAGCACTTGGGAGGCAGAGGTAGGAGGATTTCTGAGTTTGAGGCCAGCCTGGTCTACAGAGTGAGTTCCAGGATAGCCAGGGCTATACAGAGAAACTCTGTCTCAAAAAAAAAAAAAAAGTACTGAATGAGTGATATGTGAGTTTGGTATTCTAGCTTTCTTAGATAATCAATCCCAAGTATAAAATAGTCCAGGACCCACAAGAAATCTGAAATCATGTGATAGAAGATTTGAGTGGGTTCCTTAAAATAAATGCCTGAGAATGATCTTTCAGTTGGCCTATAAAATATAGACTCACTCATATGAAGACTGTATCATCTATAAAAATCATGTTAGAATATGGTAGTTTAAACTCCATGTTGTATAAATAAAAGAAACTGACTAAATTAGTCATGTTAGTGTGGTGGTTTGAATAGGATTGGTCCTCATAGAGGCAAGTGTTTGAATGCTTGGCCCATGGGAAATGGCACTCTTAGGAGGTGTGGTCTTGGTGGAGTAGGTGTGGCCTTGCTGGAGGAAGTATGTCACTGTTGGGATGGCTTTGAGGTTTGATATTCTCAAGGTAGCCTAGTATAACACACAGTCTCCTTCTGCTGTCTTCAGATCATGATGTGGGACTCTCAGCTACCTCTCCAGCACCATGTCTGCCATTCTTCCCAACAGACAGTGATTTACTAATCTCTGAAACTGTAAACCAGCTCCAATTAATTATTTTCATTTTTCTAAGAGTTGCCATGGTCATGGTGTCTCTTCTATGCAATATAAACCCTAATTAAGACAGTCTGAAAAAAATTAATATATCTATGAAAGCATTTTTTTCATTCAGGAATACATAATTACTCAGTTCACTCATGAGAAGAGATTTCATTAAACCATAAGAGGAAGAGGAAATTATATTTAATTGACATATTAATCCTGTAAATTATATTGTAGTTCTATAAAAATTGAAGGTAGCTCAAACAATTTCACTTTGTTTATACGTTTTGTCAATAACTTATTTAATCTATAATAAGATTTATTAACATGTATATCAGTATCAAGTTTCTTATCACTGTATTCCAATGCATAAGTTCTGACTAAATTAGCATCACTTATGTTAGAGAGTGTAGTATTATTTTGACTTCACCCTTAAAAATACATCTCCTCCTTTGTCTTCAACATGGCCTTCCATGGGTATTACAGGCCCCAGATTTGTCTTCTTTCCCTTGCTTACTTCAGCACCTATGAGATGGTTTCATTAAATCCCGTTATCTATTTACTGTTCAGTTACATGGATACTGTTTCCCATTGAATTCTATATACCTATATGTATTTAATGATAATTGCTTCCTTTGGATGTCTCACTTTAAAGATCTATTTAAACAAGAAAAAATGCATGTCTTCTGTATGTGCAGTCTTCTGTGTGTGCATGTGAGTGCCCACGAAGGTCAGAAGAAGCTGTTGGACTCCCTGGAGCTAGAGTTACAGGTAGTTATTAACTACCATATGTGGGTGCTGGGAGCTGAACTCATGTCCTCTGGAAGAGCCATATATCTTATTAATTAATGAGCCATCTCTGAACCTCACTGTTTGCTTTTTTCTAAGATGGCTACTGCATGCTACAACAATAAGGCAAATCAAAGTGCTGAACCCTATCTTCTAAAGGAGCCATAGTATGTTAAGGGAAGTGAAACTTCTTGGTTCATCACTCATTTGATGTTAACAAGAAAACCCACATACATGCTGCACTAGAGCTTGTTTACTAGATTGGATCCTGTTGTGACGAATGCATGCTATTTCAATTTTTAGCTCAGACAAACAAATTTTCTCACACCATTACCCACAGCCAAATATATAACTTTCAGATGGCTTTCTCAACACTCTTTATTCAAAGTGAGGATAATATTTACATAAAGGATTCTTACCAAATGTAAGAAGCTACTGGCCATGTGCATCTTTGGATGAAGGAATTAATAAAATGATACAAGTGTGGCAGTTGGATTATTATCACACAGACACATAACATTTTATCAGTCAGATGTTAATTAAGCTTAGTTTATAAAGATTTGTCCATTACCCAGTTGCAGCCAAAGAAAGATGAGCGAACTTACTGAATTCTCCTTTCAAGAAAAATAAAAATAGGGAGGAATGACTTGCACATCTTCTGGTGTTCATTGTCATATCTCAATGTGGCTGTCTAAAACTAACTGACCCACTCATGCCACCAGCCTAAGAGTAGTGTGAAAAGCACACATAGGAGGATGGATCCTTACAACCTATATATAGATTCTCTTACATGCTGGACTTTGGCTTCTGTTACATTACAATTTCAAGGCTGATTTATATCCTGAGTGGGTGGAATGTTCTCTTACTTGCAGCTGAATAGCTTCTAATTCATTTGGCCCATCTAATCAAGGTTCCAAATTTAAAGACAGTAAATTACACACACACACACACACACACACACACACACATACACACACATATCCCTTGCTATATACTTCCACAAGTTAAATTTTTTAGAATTTTGAATGACCAACAAATTATATATATATATATATTATATATATGAATGATGTGTGTGTGTTCATAAGTGTAGCATGCATACTAGCTACAGTACACTCTTTGAGTAACAAGACAGCATTTAGAATCAGTTCTTTTCTTCCACGGTGAATTCCAAGAATCAAACTGAGATTTTCAGGCTTGCCAAGGTTTATCCATGGAACCATCTCACCATCAGCTCCCCCACCCCCAATTGCTATTTATTCACTCTATTGAATATGTATCTCAATGACTGTGTTTAGAATATTAAGCAACAGGGATACTAGGATGATGTATTGTTATCTTCAGTCCCAAAATAAAAAGTAGTAAAACATTACAAAATTCATTGCATATATTGGATTCACAATTATTAAAAGACAATTGTTCATTTACATCTAATGTCGAAAGCCACATTGCATTTGTCCATTAGGTAGTCATAATAAACAATAGCAATGGTTTTGATGATTGTTTTTGACACCTACTGGAACTGTGATATAAAACAAGCAATTCACACTGAAAGATCAACTTCTTTCTATATTAGGGTCAAGAAGCTGGATAGATTACTCAGTAGTTAAGGACACTTACTGCTGTTGTAGAAGACTCAAGTTTAGTTCAAGTACCCATAGTGGATGGCTCAAAAACACCTGCATTGCCAGATTCATAGGACCTGATGCCTCTGGCCTCTGTGGGCACATTCACTCATGTACACACACCCACAAATTGATACAAAGACCTACACATATTTTAAAATACAAATTTGAAAAGGTAGAAATATTAAAAGGAGGAGGGATACTTTTTTCCTTAGCTTCTTAGGCTATCACAACAAATAACATTGAGTGGCTTGCTTGCTTTAAACGACAAGGCATCGATTTCTCACAGTTCTGTAAGCTGAAAGGCTGAGATCAAGGTATTAGTATAGTCAGGTTTTAGTGAAGACACTTTTTGATTTGAAGGCAGCTGCCTGTCCTCTGTCTAAACATGGCAGAAAAACTCTGTGTTATTCTAAGAACATTCAGCTCATCATGTCACACCCTCCTTACCACAATCTAAACCAAATTATCTGCTGTATGCCCCATCTAAAATCTTACCACATTCAGAGACAGAATTCTACACAGAAATTCAGGAAGGTACACAAGCATTCAGTTCTTTATACCATCTTTTCTAAGGGATATGTCAAGGTTAAGGACAATGTAAAAGGTAATGGTAAATATTATACCATTTTACTTAATAAGTGGCAGTGGTTGTTTCACTAGCAACCACTGAGGACACAAAGAAGAAGTCAAAGTATGTAACTGAAATATTCATCATTCCATTCATATATACAGATAAGCCTTCTAATTTCAAAACCACTAAAGACAGAATGAAAGCTATAGCAGTCTTCTAAGCTGAAGAATAAAGGGTACACGCCAAAGAATGATAAAGCAGAAACTAACGCACAACAGATGATACAATTGTACAGAAACCAGGAAAGAAGGGGTGGGGGAGAACAAGACTAGAATGAAGTAGGAAGTGAGAGAGTTTTAAAAGTTAAGTGTTTACCAGTGATCTGTGCCTTGGAGTACCGTATGCAATGGTATTTTATTTTTCACAAAGGCTAAAATGTGATTTTCCTCTTACCTTCTTTCCCTTGTATTTTTACAATGGTGTTGTCATGCTTGAAATAGTGAAGCCTGACTGTAGCCCTGAAACTGCAGTCACTGACAGGATGAAATGAATGCATTTACTGTGACAGGAGAGGGGATCTGTGATGGAAATGTGCTTAAGAAGTAGATGAGAAATTCAATCCTTGCAGGGAGGAAAGACCCTGGCATAGTATTCAGAGAGATAAGAGTAGAAATAAAAATGAGCTGTGGGGATAAAAAAGGAACAAAGTTTGTCAGAAAGAAACATTTGCAGGCTGGAGAGATGGCTCAGTGGTTAAGAACACTGGCTTGTTTTCCTAAAGGACCTGGGTTCAGTTCCCAGCACCCAGAGTGCAGCTTATAACTGTAACTCCAGTTCCAGAAGATATGGTACTCTTGCACAGAGACAGACATGCAGGCAAAACATCAGTGCTCATAAAAAAATTAAATCCCTTTTTTAAAAAAGATTATTTTGAGGAAGCAGAAGCAGCAGCAGAGGGATTTGGCTTCAAAGACTGCAGAGTTTAAATGCAGTAAGAACTCAGCTTGTGACTTTGGAGGTGTTGGCTCCTGCAAACTGGAGAAAAAGAGATGCAAGAGTGATGATACAGAAGCTACTTGACAGAGGGCTGAAGGATAGACAGAGATCATATATGAACCATCCTAAATAGACAGTCAGCTGTAAAGGGTAATGGGTTTTAGAAGAGTTTTTTTACCAAGGCGGAGATTTAATATGAGATAACAGTACAGAAAAACAATTTTGAATCTACAGGTGAAGTTGGATGATAGGCTATGCGGTGACCCTCAAGGAAGCAAGACTACATAGAATAATAGGATAATTTGGATAAAACGACATAGATTTTTCCTCTGAGATTGGAGGAATTGATGTGTGTAGTGCCTATGTTTGATTCATATATGATAAATCTTTTACTACAATGACAAATTGGCCCAGTACATTCATCTGCAACTAAAAGGAACAGAATAGTAAGGTTTTCAAAAAGCTTGTTTGAACGTTACAAAAAATGCAGTACATCAAGGTTATGGCTTTTAATAATTTGCCATGAGCTGTTGCTCTCTCTGGATCTTGCACCCATTATCACAAGAGCATTGATGGTACTGAGCTTCTGGAAGTGACTGACGGATCTTGTACTCATGGTTGGTTAATGAATCACCCAGGAAGCACGAGAGACCAGGATGTTACCTCCTCCAGACCATGGGGCTTTCAGGCATCTGCCCTATCAGGCAGGCACATCTGCTTCTCCACAAGAAGGAAACAAAGCTAGAATAGAGTGTCGGCTGGTAATGCCACAAGGTCAAGCCTTGGCCTCTCCTTCCTGACTTCCCGCATTGACCTGGACTGAGCTACATGACCTGACTTGTAGCAACTCTGCACGCTGCAGAAAGAACTAAATCAGGAGCCACTGTAAGTTCCTCTTTCCAAACTGGCAGAATGTCCTTTGATTCACTTACTCACACAAACCTCAACTGGCCTCCTCCTATGTGTCAGACAGTGCCCAGGGCTCGGAAAAAAAGTATAATGTTTACAGAAAAACTTTTCTGTGTAGTTTTGATCACCAACGTTCTTGCACAGGGACTAATTATTAATAAGACCTCTTACTGTTTATCTAAACGGATGCATCTGTAACTCTTGCTCAGCATATTGGATTACTGTTTACAGAGGGTGAGCTTGCTGTTTATTTCTCAGCATGAAAGATGCACATGTTGTACTTTTCACTTATAAGGTACAGCTCAGAGAAAACAAAGCCCCAGAATAAATCCTTCATTCTAAAACCCACAGAGGATGATGAACGCCGAAACTGGCACGTGTTCTAATTTTTACCATGCCCATTTGGTTCAGGCTTCCAAACCTGAAGAAGATACATGGGCAATGTAAGGGAGAGTAATTTTATTGTGGCATTATCTCAAATTACATTCTCATGCCTCCTTTATTACCTTTCCAAGTAGTCTTGTTACCGTATTTGGATTTGTCTTTCAGGAATTCATTTAAAGTTGTCATAAGGTTTGTACATTTTACTTGAAGTGTAATTAGGTTATCACCTGGAAAACATGGTTATTAACACTGGCTTTGATATTTCTGATTTTAAGCTAAATGCATTGATAAAACAAAGCATGTTAATATTTTATCTATTGGATTGAAGTTATGAATTTCAGAATGCTTTACAAATATTGTACAGAATTGCTTTATTTTTTACATTATAAGCTTTTACCCATTTAGATTTCTCTGTGCTACTTTTAAAATATCTCCAAAGCATATGGGTTGAGCAGTTTTTTCCTAACTTGCATATACAGCCATTTTTGCCTTATTTTTAAAATGTGTTATATTAAAAGCAACAAAGTACACAGATTTTAGAAACAGGTAGAAATCACAAGAAGCAAATTGCCTACAATAATGTAAACTAACCATAAGGTCTTTTAATTTTTTTCTTGCTTTTATTAATGGTGTACTGTCCACAGATCATGGGGCTATTTCCATAATTTAAAATAATAACTGCATAACCATCTTTCAATTCAAGCATACACATTTTAAAGCAAATGATTTCATCAGAGTCTTAGATGTTCAAATTTGATACAAAGGAATACAGACAGAATTTTTGGCTTTAAAAAATGTGTGCAAGCCGGGCAGTGGTGGCACACACCTTTAATCCCAGCACTTGGGAGGCAGAGGTAGGCAGATTTCTGAGTTTGAGGCCAGCCTGGTCTATAGAATGAGTTCCAGGACAACCAGAGCTACACAGAGAAACCCTCTCTCAGGAGATAAAAAAAAAAAAGAAAAAAAAAAAAAAAAACAAAAAAAAAACAAGAAAAGTGTGTGTATTTTAAATTTATATATTATATCACTTCCAAAGATACAGGATTCAAATACAACACAGATGCTCACATAACGTATGACTTCCATTAGGTTAATTATTATTCCATAGTAATGTTTCCTAAGACACATTGGGCATCCCTAGTCATAAAATCTTAAATTACGAAATGCTGTGGACTTTAAAAAGTCTATACAAATACTCTCAAATGTCAAAAGTTCTCAAATATATGCTGTCACACAAGACATACATAGCATGCATTGCTATAGTCAAACTTATACTCCCATATTCTATCCTGTATACTTCTCTATTCTTGGACCTTCTAAAATAAATAGCAAATGAGGAAACCTTTTAGTAAATATTTACATAGAAAAATAACAAAATGTCTCCAAGATGTGGGTGAGAGAGAGCTGGTGGACTGACCAACTCAGCTACCGCCCATGCCCAGATCCAGGCTTTGAGCTGGCCTACCCCAACATCTATCCCATTTATGAGCTGTAGGAGCATGTAAGGAGGTTGATCCTGCTGAACTAAAGCTGCAGGACCTCCATTACTCAGTCTGACAACAGGATATTAGAGAGGAGTCCTGGTGAGGATCCAGTATTAAAAGTGTAGCAATGAATGAAAAATTCCCAAAGTATCAATGAGTTATTACAATGAATATTTGCAAGTAATGCTGTTTGTGCAAAAAGGGTATACTGCAGCTTCCAATACCAGTAGGACAAACAATGTAATAGAAGGGTGGGGGAAGTGGAGAAGCAGAATGATACATGTATAGTGGAAGGAGAGAGTCCTGTGATGGGTGTGAGAGAAGGCTATAGTTGATAGAGGAGCTGGTCATTGCCCAGAAGGGTCAGTGAGATGGGATTTTGTTGTTGTTCTTACTTTTTAAAAAATTAAATAAAAATCTAGGGATGAGGTTACAAGGAAGGAGGGTAGATATGGAAGGACTAGGAAATGAGTGGTATTGAAGTGCATGATGTGAAATTCCCAAAGTATCAATAAAAAGTTATGTTTTAAAAAAATAACAAAATGTAATTGTCACCCTTTAAATTCTGTAAGCTTTCAATTTCCTATCTACCTGTTTTCAGATGTTTTATAGACTCTTGAATCCTGGTCTTAGATAAATTCTCACCAAATAGGACTTTATTATCACTTCCTGCTCAAGTCTCTTTACTTAGATCAAAATATAGATTTCAGGAGTAGAGAAGTGTTTGTCTACCGAACATTGTGGCAGTTCCTGTTTATCTTACTTCCCAGCCCCCTTTGTGATGTTCAACTGTTTCTATGACTCTTCAGGCTACTGACCAGGAATTTTAGAAGGGTCTAGAACTGTGCTTTGTAAATGCCAATGTGCTTACGGTGCCAAGAAAAAAAAATCATTTTCTGTTCAGCATGTCTGGAAGGAAGATCCTAGTGCAGCAGGTCTCAGGGCAACACATTGAATAGTGTCTGTAAGTTTTCCTACTTAATCATGACTTAGAACCCAGGCATGAAGACATACTATCACTCAAGCACCAAGTAGAAGCCTCAACACTGATGTCATCAGTTATTTTCAGTACAATTTAAGGTATAGAAATAACAACTTCTATCTAAAATTCATGATGTAAGAATTAAATGAGATACTAAATATGAAATGCCACTTTCCTCACCACTATAAATATTTTTAAAATGATAGTAGTTGAAATTGCCATCAATGTAATCTCTAGAGTGGATTTATAGTTCTTCTCTTATCCATTTGATGCAGTACATCCCTGCCATTTCCTCATTTTCTTTAAAGGCAGTTATTTAGATAAACATCACAGAGTAGTGAGTAGAAGCACATTATGACAAGTACCTCAAAAGAGCGAATGTGCTAAATTGTAATGTATTAGGTACATGTACAAATAACAGTCAAGGTTGAGGCAGATTCACAGGCAAAACAAGGGCAAGCCTCTTCCCTGAGGGTTGCTGACAAACTATTGACTGTTCACAGATGTTTATCTCTTAGCCAGATTCAATATGATAGGCCAAGGCTGCCTCTCATACTTTGCATGTGTCAGTCATATTTGCTAGAAGCAACTCAACTGCATCTACCGTTAGAAACCACAGTGCTACGTGAAGAAAAAAAATCTGGATAAGTATTTTTTTAAAAAATAGGGATATTCAACAGTGTCTCCTCTTTTTCTAATTGAGTGTCATGTAGTAAAATCTCTTTCAACTTTACTTCCTTCAACCTTTCAGAAGGACCTTTGTTTCAACTTATATAAAATGACAGTATTCAAAGAGCATCCTATAAAAAGTAGTGAGAATTAAGTATGTGGGATCAAAATCATTACTATTGTTATCAATATTGTAATCTTCTTCCTCATGTTAAAGGAAATTTCAAGCTATAATATTTCTCTTTCTTGTGATGTCAGTTTTAATGTCAGACCTGAGTTGTTTCCCCAGTATACTTAATAGAAGAGGGAAAGTGAAATTAGAAACTTGGAAAGTTTTTCTTACTAGAAAATTAATCTTATTAGCCTGTATTTCCTTCTGCTACCCACTTTTTATAACTGTCCAGTAAATATTCTTCCAATATAATCTCCAGGAGCCTGATCCTGTCTAGAACCAACCCAGTTCTAAGAACCCAGATAGTAGCCACCACCTTAAGGGAAAGTAGTGGATCAGGAAAAGGTAGGCAGAGAGATATTAATAAGAGAGGGGTGAAGTTTTTGAATCAAGGCCATTTAGACATGGGAATCCACTGAAGCTTTCAATGAACAATTTTTTATCCACCCCACCCCCCCCCCCCCCCCCCCCCCCCATCCTGCTTCATCTCTCGGCCTCAGGAAAGGTATTAACCATATTATCTCCATTTCTAGACTCCCAGCTATCCTGCCCAAATCTGCCATTGGAGGTGTCATCCCTGTATTATTCCTCCTTGTTCCAAGATATGGTGCATGGTGGTGGGAGCGGGTACAGTCTTGGTATCTGAATGTCCAGAAACAGTCCCATTCCCCCTCAACCTCTAAACTTGGAAAGGTGTGTTTCCACCTGGGTGTTTGGGATACTCTGCAGAGGAGAGACTACATCTTTGCCTCATCCATTTTCCTCCTGCCCTTGATTTGGTTATTCCACACCTTTCTATTTCATGTTGAACTTGACTTTTTGTTCATATTGAAAAGATTACATTGCCCCAAGAGCCAAGAATAAATGGGAATTGGAAGAAAAGGGGGGCAATTAGTCACAGGGATGTGTCTCAGTTGGTAAAGTTCTTGCTTTATAAGCACAAGGCCCGAGTTCAGACACGTAACACACACAAAAATACCTGGGCCCTTACCTAGTACACACACTTGTAATCTCAGCTCTGGGAAAGCAAGACAGGAGAATCCCTGGGGTTTTACTGGCAGCCATCCTAGCCTAATCCATTAGCTCCAATTTGGTGAAAGGGCGGGTTCCTCAAAATAAAAATGGAGAGCAATAAAGGAAGATACTTGATGACAATATCTGATAGCCACATATAAACAAAAAAAGAAAATCAGTCTCTGACTACTTAGCCATTAAAACATTAAAACATTTAAAGTAACTATTTATTATATGTTGATTTCCATAATTCAAAGTTCACTATAGACTAAAATTTCTATTGATAGTTCCACTGAATTATATAAACATCTGCTTAGACTATTGTACTTACAGCAATGACTATGAGAAGATGGATCACTTTGATAAGAGCTCATAGAACTCTACTGGAGAGTGTTTGCCTATGTTTATCATGAGCTATAGGACATGGCTCCACTATGAATTAAATATGATAATACTTGTCATCTAGATATCTGGCTATTTACAAAGTATGTCTAAAATGTATTAGGAATAAAGATTGACCATACTATCATCTGATAGAGGAAAGAGACTATTTATATAGAAAAAAACAACATTTTTATTCTGCTAAGTTTGCATCTGGCACTGACACACCTCATTTGATAGATAAATCTCAAAATTCATTAGCAAAGGAGAGAAATAACAAGCAAACTCCATTACCTAACTGGAGTGGTTGTTGTTTTCTAGAAAATTGGCATTCAGGACATGGGTAGCATTAAAATGATGCACTTGCTCCCTCATATGTATCTTTCATCAAATTGGTCCAACAAGTAAATAGCCATTTATCCTCTAAGCCAGAGGTCAGCAAACTATAACCCACAGATCAAGCACATGTCTTGTTAGTGTTAGTAAAGTTTTAATGGAATCAAGCAAACACATTTATTTATATGTCATCTATGTGCAAAGATATTAGGGTTTTGACAAAGACTATATATTTGAAAAAGCCTAAAATATTTTACAACCAATCTAAACAAACTAAAATGTACATCAAAAAGCACACAAAAATTAACTCCACAATAACAACCATATGAAAATTACTTGCCTTGAAATTTAACTAATACGTTTTGATATTTTAATAATATTTTAATAACTTAGACTTACTATAAACCTTAATAGTGGCATATGGAGCTTACACACAAAGAGGTTATTACTGTATATTTCTATACAAAATCTCTTTAATGCATACTTAATCACTGACAAATAAATTAAATATTATCTATCAGAAACAGAATTCTTAGTTTTACTCATTTGTATGTATGATACAATAAAT
>JADRCD010074116.1:14473-25546 GCA_019843815.1 Montemys delectorum | reverse complement strand
CAGAAGCAAGAAATGAATGCTGAACATATAGTTAACAAATGAGTTGAAATAAAGAAAATGATGGCCTCTGTCTACAAGAAAAGACTATAATACATATGCTGGAGAGGCATTACTGGCAGGAAAAAAAAACATTACTTTGCAAAAGTCTACTTTCTTCGCAGCAGCAGTCTCTGCCATGATAAAGAGTTGATTGTTGTTTTTCTGAGCAAGTCATTAATATTTCTGCTTGCTGCTGGTCTGAAGCACATTTGTGTCAGTAGTGATGGCATTTTGGCTTTGAGGTAGACTACGTACAATGGCCCTGTTGCTATAAGCAGCATGATCTCAATTGTCTTAAATTCACAGCAGCAGAGAGAACTCCAGAGAGGCCTAGAGAGCTGCACACTGAGCACACAGACAGCTTCCTGGTTTTTATCCCCCTCTGGTTTTTTCTCCTGCAAGGATATTTTACAAATAAGTGTGTCACACCAAAGACAGCTACAACTGTCATTTTAGGGGATTCAGGTTATAGATTCTATCAACCTATAGGTAATAGCGATACCGTAAACCTATCATCCTCTGCCACACTGAAAGATTATTTAATGTGCTGTTAGAACCAGGAACAGAGTTAACAAGGCAGAGGGGAGGAGGTGAGGGGGATGGGAACTTTGGGAAGAAACCTGAGTACACAGTACTCGAGCTTGTCCCGTCCCAGTGGGAACACACCATTTGCTAACCCTTACATTGCTGAGACCTGCAACAATGGGTCCCACATATAGAGTCAGTTGGCCTGACTCTTCCCTTCTAAGAATCTTTCCCATCGACCTAATGGGAAGGTCATGGGCTTAAAGTTTTGGAAAGATGACTCTTTAGAGAAGGAAAGAATGGGAGGTTGAGTTTCTTGACTCTCGCTCTCTGCAAATAAAAAGCACTCATCGGAAACTTTTGTAAAGAGGGTCAGCAATGTAGCCACTCCTGTCTTTCACCCTTTGAAACTAGAAAGAGATGCCAACCCTGTACGTACGGCCTCTGGGAAGAATGTAAATCAGGTCCAGGCGTGAGGGTGCCGTGAGGTGCGTTCATCTCACAGCTCACATGAAAGGAGCGGGAGGAGGATATCTGTCTCAGTCTAGGGGAGATACTGACCTACAGCATCCAGGCGGGATCCAGTTAGTATGCACACAGAGGCAGGAGCCCCAGAGCCCTGGCTGCTGCAAGGGAGTCTGCACGGGAGGCTCAGCTGGGCTGGGTTTGTTTGACTCCATTCTTTGACAGGTCTAAGCAAGCTCAAGGAGCTGCCAAGATCACTGGCTAAGGCCGAGGCTTCCTCTGGTAGAGCCTCCTTTTTTGCTTCTGCCTTTGAACCTGTTTTTGTCTTGCTTTAAAGAGTGTTGTCCATCCGGGAGAAGGAAAAGATTCTACTGTTGCCTTCATTCTGAACCTTTCATATGTCTTCCTGGCCAATCTCAAGTGTGAAAGTATTATACCAGCAAAAGAAAAAACAAGTGAAAGTCCCTTTTCTTTTCAGGTCTAAGATAAGACAGAAATTTTCATCACATAGAGAATCTAACTGGAGGGCTGTATTCACAGGCATTTCCTTATTAAACTAACTACGGCATATCAAGCAACCTTCCCTGAAGGTTTGCAGTGCCTAATTGGAATGGCTGCGTAGATGGAGCTGTCAACACCCTGCTTTATGGGAGACCCACCATCAGATTCTCAACCCCAGGTGACTGCTGCCTCTGAAGGTAGTTATGGAAAGGATTGTGCCCATAGCAACCATCCCTCCATAAACATCAATCAAAAGCAAGGTTGATCCCTGCCCCAGTCCTCACCTGCCTCAGATGACCCCCAGCTGTCTTGTGGATGAGTGTCAGAGTACCAGGGAGATAGTTTCGTATGCTCTAAACTTTCCCCAGATCTTACACTTCAGATTGGAAGAACAATCATTTGGCCATATGGGAAACATAGTCTCCCTGGATGGGACAGAAAATGCTTCAGAGCTCAAAGAACCCCTTTCCGAGCCTGTGCCATAGGAGGTGAACCAGCCCTGGCACATGTTGACAAAGAGGATCTCTTACCGCAAGGGAGCAAAGGCAGGCTCTTGAAAGCAAGTGTCTGTGTGTGGCTGCTCAAAACAGAATGAGCTGGAGGAGGGGACAGGAGAGGAGAGAAACCAGAGGTGTGGGGGGTCAGAAGATTAAGAACCTTAGAGGCCACTGTGAAGACTTTGGCTTTCTTCTCAGATAAGGCAAGCCGAGGGTCACGGCCTGGGCTTTCGTTTTTAAATGGGTCACTTTGGCCTCCTGTGTCATGAATATACATTAAGAGGATAATGTTGGAAGTAATGAAGTGTGGAAATAATGGAGTAATGGAGCTAGTTAGGATGTAAAGGGATGATCGGGTGAAAGAGGTAGAGCTGACCTCAGGTAGTGAGAGCTCAGTTAGAAAGTACAGGAGGATTTGCTGGTAGACATAAAATGAAAAAGGACTAAGAAGCAGGGGCTGCCTCTGGCTGATGGAAAGCGTGAGTTGAGGCATCTCAGGTTGAAATGTCAACTGAGTGAGTAGAAGTGTCAAGTCAGCTGCTAGATATCCAACTTTGGAATTCTGAGAGAGAGTAGTGTGTGTGATGGTTTGTATGTGCTTGGCCCAGAGAATGGCCCTATTAGAAGGTGTGGCCCTGTTGGAGTGGGTGTGGCCCTGTTGGAGTAGATGTGTCACTATGGGCGTGGGCATTAAGACCCTTATCCTAGCTGTCTGGAAGTCAAGTCTTCCACTAGCAGCCTTCAGAAGAAGATGTAGAACTCTCAGCTCTGTCTGCACTATGCCTCAAGATCTGGGTCACAGGTGAGCCTCCCAATTCTGGATTGTAGTTCATTCCAGATATAGACAAGTTGACAACCAGGAATAGCCACTACAGAGAGGTCTGGACTGAAGATACAAACGTGGAGTTAGGATCAGGAATGACCTCTGAGGAGTGCCAAAAAGGATAAAGAGGTCCAGACTCTAGTGGTCCAGAGATGGCTAGCTAATAGGAACAAGAGGATGATAGGAAATAGAAAGGAGGATTAAACACATCAAGTAGGTCAAGGAAAGCAGAAAGTTTCAGTAGAGTGCCTCAGGTGGAGACTTTACCTAAAGAACAAGAAATTGAGCTGGCTGTGGAGAATGATGTTGTGTAAGACAGGAGTGTTCTGCTCTGCAATGGAAGATTTTTAGCTCCTTTTCCCCCTCAGAATGTTTCAGTAGAGAAGGCCTAATGGAAGATGAGAGAGATAATTTACTGCAAACCACAAGATTGCTATCAGTTGAGTAGAGAAGAAAGCCATCTCTAGGAAGAAAACTTTGGAGATTGGTAGAATTCCTTCTGTTTTGTGACTAGATTTGAATGCAGTTGTGTTGTGCTGATATTTTCTGAAGGGAAGTCATGGTGACCCAAGGTACAGTATGGTAACAATCTATATGAATGCTTTAAGGACACATACCGGAGTCAAGAGAAAGTTCTGAACCAAGAGTAAATTACATGCCTTCTTTCCTCCTCCTCCTCCTCCTCCTCCTCCTCCTCCTCCTCCTCCTCCTCTTCTTCTTCTTCTTCTTCTTCTTCTTCTCCTTCTCCCTCCTCCTCCTTGTCCTTCCTCTTCCTCCTCCTCCTCCTTCCTCTTTATCTCTCTCTCTCTCTCTCTCTCTCTCTCTCTCTCTCTCTCTCTCTCTTCAATTTTGAAACAGGATCTCTACATGGCCCTAATTCCCTATATAAACCAGGCTGGCCTCAAACTCACCTCTACCACTTGAGCACTGCTGGGATTAAAGTAGCATGCACCACCACACCCAGTCTAATTATATCCCTTCTGATGGGTGTTAATCATCAAAGAAGTAAAATTATGTTATTGATGTGATCACAATTTTAAGACTGCTGTGGGCTGGGCAAGATGGCTCAGAGGGTAAAGGCACTTGGCGCCATACCTGAAGACCTGACTTGGATTTCTAGAACCACAATCCATGAGTTGTCTCTGACCTCCATACTTGTGCAGATAAATAAATATTTTTAAAAATGAAAGAAAAAGAAAAGCTACCATATCTTTAGTTGAACCCCACTGAATTGGATCTCATAGTAATTCCAGGTCAGATAAACTAAACCAGCTTTCAAGGGCTATGTGGACAAGAGTTTGGGAGAACACTGGGAAGCCAATGAAACAGCAAGGAAATGAGGGACCTTCTTCTGCACAACTGTCCCCAAGCTCTGCAAGAGCCCTCTAACACAGGTGATGTGACAAGCATTCCTTCTTGTCCAGCAAAGCCAGTAGCCTTTTGTCAGGTCTTCATCAGGAAGAACTAAGGCTTCTTCTAGCAAAAACTCTCTTAAGTTAATCTCTGGTTTACTAATGGTACAAATGGCCAGAATGAACAAGACCAATGCAAATGATGAGTTACAGCACTGACTGTTTCTGTAGTACATTACCATTTACCAAGAACTCCTATAGATTCCATGTATATATTGGCAGCCTTCTGTGTTCTAGGCCTCTGGAAACGTAGTAGTGAGAAAGAAATCCCTCTTCCATTTATTGTAAAGTGACTAGATGGAAAAATTTGCAGATGGAAAAATTCTAAAGGTTCATTAATACTTAGTTGTAGGGGCTAGAGAGATGGCTCAGTGGTTAACAGCATGTAGTTCTCTGGCAGAGGACCCATGTAAGTTCCCAGTACCCATGTCAAATGGTTCACAACTGCCTGTGACTCCAGCACTAGAGGATCTGATGCTTTCTTCTGGCCTTTGAGGGCACCGAGCTCATGTACACAAGCCCACACATGAACCCATAATTTAAATTTCTTTTTTTAAAAAAAAACAAGTTTTGAGTCATCAGTTTTCTAGTATACCTCCCACTGGAGATAAAAGTTATCACTGGTATTTTTTTTTCTTTCTCACAGCTTTTAAATCCTAGCACTTGTGTGCTACAATAGTGTCTTCATAGATAAGACGACTTTCCATAGTCAAAGCTTACCTCCATTAAACCTCATGGCCCTGTGTCTAGGAGAACGGCCATTTCACATTAGGAATAGATCTGTTAAAGTTTAACTTCCTGAACTAGCTGGCAGGTAGGTCTGTCTGGCAAGTGACTTACTGCGGACAAAACAGCTTGTCTACCTTGAATGTATCTATTGTCTATTAAAAAAAAAATATCTTCCTAACTAAAAAGCTAATTAACTTCCTTTCATTTAAACCATGTTTTAAAAATCAGACTTTCTTGCCATTCATGATTCACACAACTATGAAGAATTTTGAAGTTTTTATTCCTCCTGCATTTAAGACTGCTTATCAATAAAAACTGAATATGGTGGCAGCTTCGATAGGCAGAAACATGTACAAACTCTTCAGTATATTGGAGGGAGAGGTGAGGGGTTGTCTCCCTCTGTTGAGAGAATACATTTGTAAAATAAGTGTTGCACAGGGTGTTCGGTTCTTTGCTTAGCTCTGGTAGTATCATGTAACAGTGTACCCTGTGGGCCTTGCCCTATAGATATTAAATGCCTCACTTTCTAAAGAAAAGCTGCTGATACAAGGGGCCGACACCTGCTCAGAGTTTCCCAAAGTCGCCAAGGCATGTCCTCCCAATGCCAGGGCCTGTTTCAGGCCAGAAAATCAGGTCTAGGGAAAGGCAAGACCTGAGCCCCTGAGGAAAGGGCAAAGGCTCTTCCTCCATTCCTCTGAAATACAGGACAGTATTCTGACCTCCCAGCATAAGGCTGAAAATGGTCCCAGGCGACATGTGCATCGGGACTGGGGGTGTTGGCCAAGAAAGAGAACTGACAAATCTTCCCTGACATAGATTTAGATGCTTGTAGCACCCACCGAGCCTAAAAGAACAGATAGAGATGACGAATCCCAGCAGAGACTTGAGAACAGTGACTCCAAAGTCTGTCTCCTCTTTTCATGTGTGACAGGGATGCATACATGCCACGTGAGTCCCAGGGGTGTGTTGCAAGACAGCAGGGCGACTGAGTCCCTCCCCTGCTTGTCACTACATCATTTTCCCAGGTCCTCCTTCCAACTAAGCACAGAATTGACACACCAAGAGAGACCACACTGGCCACCACTTCCTCCTAGGAGAGCGAGTACGCCTCACCTTTCTCACTCCTTCTGGTGTCCTACATTCCACGGCTGGCCCATGCCGAGGAAGGGAAAAGTCAGAATCAGCAATGAGATAGCATTTTATATAAAAGGGATTCTATGTGACTCAAAGTAACCAGGAAGCTATGCCACCTACCTAAAATATTAAATGTTCTTGTGCCTGGTTTATATGGGACTAATGATGCGAAAACAATCAAACTTTTAGGTGCTTAGACAGTTATGGAGTTGAGAGTGTTCAGTGAAGCATCCTCAGGCTCAGAAATCCAAGTCCCTCTCACTAGGTTCTCTGCCTTCTGGTGAAGTTGCTGTAGCCTTGCCTTCTTCCTAACCATATCAGACGCTATTATCTGTGTCCACTGCAGAGGACCTCAGTAAGTCATTTAGTCCCTCTGAATGCTGACATCTTCCTCTGTCAGGTGATGGGTGGCATGTTGGCTCCTGGTGCTGTTGGAAGGATATGCAAGAGCTAGGAGCTTTGATTCACAACGGCAGAATTGGCTGAGGGAATCTTATGAACACATTTAGTGCCAGATGGTGATCCAACCAAGCCTAGCATCAGTACAGGCAGCCCTCCATGCCCCTCCTTTCTGCATCCATAGATACAAATAACAGCAGATCAAACATCTGAACATGCTGCATGACTTTGACATGTTTTCCCTAGACAGTATAGTATATCACCTATGTGTTATATTCTTTGTGATGTATGGGAAGTTATGTCCTGGAAGCGCTCCCCCCATAGATACCGCAGGACACTGTGTATTTAAATCAGAAAGAAGCTGTTAGGGACAGGGAAGGTGGGATGGGTGGCCCCAAAACTGGACTTGCTAGAGAATGAATTTTTGGAAGACCTTCTTGTACAGAAAATGACTTGAAGTTTAAAGTAGAACCCAATAAATGGGAGAGGGCCAGAACCCAGGGGTTTAACTTCCCAACAGAATGCCGGGTGTCTGCAGTCTGTCTCCCTCACATGGGGCAGACAGCGGAGGAATAGAAAGCAAATGCACAAGTATGGTGGAGAAGCATCCTCACTGGACAGAGACGCTAACATCTCATGAGCGTCTCTGGGAAGATGAAAGGAAACTTTTAATCAGAGGCAAGCCTGCTTCTCTAATTTGTTTGTGGCTGAAACTGCCCTTCAGTGGGTTTCTAAGGCACACTGTAAGTTTATGTGTTCCCTCCCTACAGTGATCTTTGTCAGATCCACAGGGGTTTCTGGGGACACACAGGACTTGCTAAGTGAGTCCAGATCACATCCTATTATTTGGTTTCAGTGTTTGGATTTTATGTGCTGGGGAGGGGTGCTGGTTTTGACAGTTTTTTTCTGTGTAGCAACAGCAAACGTTCTACCTGGATCTCCCAAGTCCAACTACCCCATTACAGTGTCTTTTAAGGTGACAACATTCATTTAAAAAACAAAAAAAAACAAAAACAAAAAAACTCTGAAAAAGACGGGCCCCTAGCACCACAGGTTATATGTGGCCCCTAGCACCACAGGTTATATGCGGCCTCTTGGGAAGGTGTTGGTTGGCCGGGCATTTGATTCTAAACACACACTGCAGTTCTAGACTTCTGCTAGTGTGGTTGAGAACCCAGTAAAGATGCTGGGTCATTGTACCCATAAAAGCTGCTGGGCTTCCCTGGCCCCAGTCCCTCTGCCTTTGCAGGGGATCCTCCAGCATACCCTTTGCTGTATTGGACCTGGCCCATGTAGGTTTTCAGCCACAGAATTCCACCCTAGAGATCCCTGGAGGCACAAGCATCATTTACTGGTTTGTTCTTGGCCATTGAAGATCAGAAAATCCAGATGTTTGACTGTTTTTAAAGATGCCTTCTCCATCTTTCAATGAAATACTTATTTTTGGAAAATAACACTATATGAAGAGGGGAGATGCTGCTTTTCTTTATGGCAAAAGTAAAAATAGTTTTCCTTTTCCTGAGCTGTGAATGTATTTCTAATTTCCCTTGATATAGCACTAACACATAAATGGTACCCCTGCCGCCCCCACTACCATCCCACCCCACCTGCAGCCAACCCAAGATACTTTCAAGCAAAAAGAATGGCTTCAGTCAATTATTGAACCTTGAGTACCCTACACATTTTTTTTTTTAAAGAAATGTGATTCTTTTATTCTGCTATTTCTTCCCTCCCTCCCCCCGGGATACGTTGGTAGCTGCCATGTTTTAAATATTGACAAGATAAGATAGTTTTCTGTTTATACCAGCAGTCGTCTGTCTGTGAAATCTGGACGAATCAGAACGCTGGATTTCCTTTCTCAGCGATCCATCAGGTTCATAATGTAAGGCTACAAATGGTTGTTTTCTCTTCCTGAACTTGCGCTTTGTAGTGTGTCGCAGTGTCGTGTCACTTGCCGAAGGTACTACGTCCCAGCAATGCTACATCCCAGCAATGCGAAAACTTTGTAATGTCTGGTGGCTTCTGAGGTGCTTTGTCTCTCACACTTCATGTGCTTTGTGACTGGATGATGTGTAAACGCTGTCCTAAAATGAGAAACATACTTGGTCTGGAAATACACAGTTACAACCTGTCCTGTCTGAGTTTTGGCTTCCATTCCAGGTGTCTGTCCGAATTTGCTCTTATAGGAAAAAGGACAAAGGGTAAATTGATACATAGAGAAACGTGTATATCAGCACCATTCTCCCCGTTGTGTACTTTGTGTCCACGAGCTATGTCTGGTGATTCTTAAGGATCCGTGCACTTTATTTGTGAGAAATACTTGACTTGCATGAGATACCCTGCAATTGATGCAAATGTCAGGGGAAAAGAGCCGGGGAGGTTGGGGGGCGAGGGTTGCTCTAACAGCTTTAAGGTGGTTCTCAGCCTTTTTGCATTTGGTCATACTGAATTGATCTTTACCATGCCTGTGAAATTGTGACCTATTTTATTCTGAGCTGCTTAATATTCAAATATTCATGTCTCACATTTGCATACATTAGAAAAAAATTTCATTTGGAACATAAACATTCTGGCATAGATTTTTAAGTTTATAATTTAAAATACAATCCTATCTTCACATCCCTTGAAACTTTTCCTAGCCTGTTGTCTGGAAGCTTAAGACATGCGGTTGAGAATCACTGAAAGATCTTGGGGTGGCATGTGAAGGCCCTCCAGTGGGGCGAAGAGAGTCATAATATGCACATTCATCCTCCTGTGCATGGGACTTCCAGTTCTTGAGAACCATGATGTCTAAGCATTGCCTGTCCTGGTGCTCTGTGACCCAGAAGTCCTCCCAAGCACACAGTCCTAACATCAGCTTCTAAGTGTTCAGCAGTGGCCATCTCTGCTCCTCCTCAGTAGCAAACATTCTGCAGAAAGGACCACACAACATGGGCACTGTTGGGGACCTTTCCAACCAATTGCTGCAGCGGTTTTTCTGCAGCAGGCTTTCCCCACACGTGAACGTTGGTAGGAGACCCTCCCAATGATCATCCCCACGTAACGCACATATGTATGTTCACAAGAGTGGAGCTCTCTGTAGCACTCTGGACAGCCTTAATGATTTCAGGAGGTAAATGTCATCGCTTACATGTGCGTGCTTGAGTAGCCCTTCTCTGAAGCTCTTCAGAAAGTGAGACCTTAAAGTAACAATGGTCCCTTGAGATCCTGTTAGTTTTCCATTAGGTGTTCTGAGGAAATAGAGAATAGTGTTTATGAATATCCAGATCTAAATTTACAAGCAGGTAGGTGGGAACAGCTCCAAGCAGAAAAGATTTAAAAGCTTCTATTTAAAAGAAAAAAATCAATTACATTTCAATTTTAAATTTAAAAAAAAAAACCAAGGAATTATACAAGGCTTTGAAAATATCCCTACCTCTCTATTAATGTTAGAAAGCTATGTCATAATCAGGGCCTGTAATCATTTGCTAATATCCCTGGGAAACCTTTTGTTTAGAAGAAAATTAGAAATATAGAAAACACTTCCCCATTGTATTGTCAGAACATGCAGACTATGAAATGTTAGTTTTTTGCTACGTGAAATCGTCTTTCTTAGAACTTTCCCTAGATGTCAGGTTGTACTAACTTGTAAAATAACACAGAAGCCAAAAGTTATATTTCTGAGTCATTGCTCTAATAAAATCTACTGAGAGGAGTCTGTGAATTTTACATAACTAAGTACATTTACTGGTATTGTATTTTTCAGTTAGTGGTATAAAATAAAGTTCAGTTTAATTGCATTATTTTACATATGGTCTAATTATAAGTTCTTCAAACTCATCCAGAGTATGAATTAATAGTTGGTATTTAGGAGATGCCTATTGGAGAGAATCTGCTCCATTTAAAATTCTAATATCAAGTTATATTTTTTCCATAATGTCACAAGGTTGAATTTTTAGTTAAAGTGCTAATTAATGATGTATATTTCCCTACTGCTTAATGGATATCCTTCATCTTATTTATTTTAAAATGAAACACAAAATGCCTTACTATATATTTTATATATAAAACAGGCACTGAGCATTTTACACATATTTACATATAATATATATGTTATATATGTGTGTGTATAAACATATAGCAAGCACCAAATAATTGAAGTTTTAAGCCATGACCAAATTGTTAGCATATTAAGACCATCCACCTAAAGCACTTTCTCTAAGTATTCTAAGTGCTAAAGAAAGAGCCCAAAGACGTTTATTAAAAGTTATTTGACTTCGTTTAATGTAGCTTCTGTAATTACTTGAGGAAGCCCTCTAAAGATCACTATGTCAGAAACAATGTGTCCGCCCAACTTCTCCTACTACTTTGTTATTCTAATCAGCTAAGTATTGCATCATTGTTTCCAAAGTTAGGATATTTCTCATCTAAAAAAGAGTTCTTATTGTAGCCATTTCAAAAGACTTCTTAGGTCTACTTGATTTTTATTAATTTTAATAAGAATTTTAAAACGTAAAATTATCTGGTTTAATTTAAGACACTTGCCTGAACAAAGACAGGTATTGTTTGC
>JADRCD010074116.1:0-14373 GCA_019843815.1 Montemys delectorum | reverse complement strand
CTCTTCAAGAGCTAACCCAAGGATTCACAACTGAAATTATTTTATATGTGCAGCAAAAATTCTCATTTATTTTTCAGTCTTTTCTGCTACTACACAGTTACTCAGCCCAGCTCCTTCCAAGCTCATTCCGGCTCTACCTCAGGGAGGGTTGAGTCCTAAGGCACCCTGTTCTCTGAACTCTTGTGTTTCCTGGTAGCCAACCAGCATCGCTGAGTACTAGCCCAAGGCTAAGGTCATTCCTATCTCTCTCTTTTTTTTTTTTAAGCAGCTTGGATCATGCATATATTTAATAGTAAAATGGCCATTAACAATAAAAATTAGAAAATTTGGTGAGACCTCACTGCTGTGAAAGAAAAGGAGACAAGTAAAAAAGACAGAAAGTGTCCTAGGAGGTGATGCCAGGAGTGAAGCAGAAGCAAACTGGACTGGCAGTGTTGCAGAGTCTAAAGAGCCGGTAAAGAAGTCCCTACTTATCTGAATCTTGGTAGCAGGCATTCTTACTGTAGGCTGCACAGAAAAGAGGCAGTTACAGTGAGGCAGGACAGAAGAGCAATGAGAATCCAGGATAAGGAGATGGGAAACCCAGGATACAATTACACAGAGATGGCTCTAAGGCCCTTTGTTTCTTCTAAAGTCTAAGGTTTTAAAGCATGACACTCAATTCCAGACCGTGAGTTGCACAGGGTACATACAAGTAAGGGAACAGTGGGATGGACTGGGATGACAAGGACCTACTCTCAGAGAGCTTACAACCTGTATGAGACAGATGATTCCCCCCTCGCCCTCCCAAAAAACCCACTACAAAACACATTTACAAAGTGAAACACATACAAAGAAATAGATTTATGAATAACATAGGAATACTAAGAAGTGTTGTGTTAACAACTGCTGACTGACTGACCTTGGTCACTCCCATCTTTATCTATAGAATATTATACTAAGTCTTACTGGAGTCCTTCTGTTTACCTTAACACTAAAACAGGCACTGAGCATCAAAATTTCTCTTAAATATTCATACATATGAGATGTTGGGGGTTTTTTGTTGTTGTTGTTGTTTTTCTTTTGAGAGAAAGTTGAATTTCCAGGAAGAAAAAAAAATATTTTCTTATAAATTCAATCCGAAGAACGCCTTTCTTTCTGAAAATACGTTTCTGGAAATAGCACTAAGCATGACAAAACTCAGAGTCTGTTTCCAGAAACGTCGATTCAATCCCTGTGGGGAATTTTAAAATATTTGGACTGGAGCAACATTTCAAGACTACAATGAAAAAATAAAGTAAGGATTATATTTCCCTCCCCTATAATTATCTTCCCCCGTAACTTCTAGCAGAGGTGCTATCAGATCACCCTGGATTGGAAGCAGGTAGTTTGTGACTTTTGGACCAAATGGAGACATAGGAGAGCAGTTGATGGCGCTGTCTAAACAGTTACGTGGAATGTGCCACTCATTTCTTCAAACAGTGACTAAGTGATCTTGGCAATTACCGACGGAGAGAGTGTGCTTGGGTTTTTGATCCCCCAAAATGACCATTATGATTTCTCTGGATGATGTAAATGTTTTGATCAGCATTTGGCTGGCTTGCAGCTCTGCTTTAAATCTCCAGACCCATAGTAAAGTAGTTTAATCATGAAAGTGTGTGACCCAGTTGACAATGAGAAAAAGTGAATCTGTACATGATCTGCATGCCTGACTGACTAACCTTTGGGGCATCCCCACCCCCCAGTATTACCGCACCCACCCCTGCCCCGAACCTCTTCCCAGACCTTACCCTACAGCAGCACCCCCAGCTTCTGCTGCCAAACTCTGCCAGGGTATACTTCAGCTAGCTACAATAGGGCTAATGTGAAGTTCTGTTGCTTGGTTGAGTTGTCATGTCAGCACTGGTTCAATGGACCTTTTGATGTCATCCAAATCTTCCTTTTGTATCATTCCACAGAGTTGCGTGCAAACTCCTGTTGTTCTGTTAACGGCATCACCTGTGACTTAAGTGTACAACACCTGTTTGCTATGTCGTTGTTGCTTTCTCAAGGGAACATGGGAGGGAGAGAAGTCCAATGGGGAAATGGAGGGGTATTTGGTAGATTTGGGGAGAGCTTTTAAGAACTCATAGCTGCAGTGTTTCCAGAGTCATAAAAGGTTACTATACTCAGCTTAAAAATAATGAATTCCGCAGAGCCTTTAGGTTGACATCTGTATGAGTTTTTAAGGGCAATGCATAATCAGCTTTATAAAGACGAGAGAAATAATCAGTCAGACATTTGAGAGAGAGAGAGAGAGAGAGAGAGAGAGAGAGAGAGAGAGAGAGAGAGAGAGAGAGAAACAAAGGTCAAAAATATAAAATCAGAGAAAAGCTTAATCTTGAATTTAATTGCAGTCCGTTATTACTTTTACAAATAACTCATAAAAAGACAAAATTCTATAATGAACCAGGGATGGGCCATAAAGTCAGGGACGAAAAGTTGCTAACATTAACGTTATAGTTCTCAAATGTCATGCTATGTTTTAAGTGATAAGTGTTAAAGTATCCGAGACTAGGTAGCTCAATCAATACAAACAAGCCAGTAACTAGAACAAAACTAATGCAGATGATGGCTGAGAACAGAGCAAAGGCGTGATGCATTGTCATTAGACATGTGCTCCCAGGAGGAGCTGAAGGCTGGGCACGATGCTAGCAAGGCTCACCTGTGATGTCAGGTGACCCACATACAGAAGAAATGCTCTAAGTGCATGGCTGTGACAAGGCCCATGCATTTCTACAGGGCTCACAATTTTTCTACTTTTTTTTTTCAAAGCCAGTTAGAAACATCCATAAGGCAAGGCCCTTGTCTCATGCTTTCTATCTTTGGCAGCTCCCTCTGTCCCAACTAACAGAAGTCTAAAGTGCACAGAGAGCATGGTGCCACTGGCCCTCTTCTCCCAGACACACACAGATCTGAGCCTTTCCTGGAAGCCTAGCTTCTTAGCCTTTGGGATTTCTACAGCCTTTTAAGGGGGCTGGTGAAAACTACACACTTCCTTTTGCTCCAAAAACAAGCATCTGAGCATATATAGACTCCTTGAAAATTCTCCCCAGAAATCCCACAGTGTGTCAGGCCTTTTAGCTAGGATTCCATGAAACTTGGTTCCCAGCCAAACTTTGTTTGGGGAGCTCATAAGATCTTGTTATATGCTTCCAACACCTAAGGAAAATAATTTCTCATAATTCTGTAAGGCCAAAGAAGTCAAGATAGAGAAGCTTTGGGAATATTTTTTATAGGTTAGTTTTGGCTGTGTCCATTTGAGAACAAACAACTGAATTTTGAGAGAGCAGAATCCTTAGCAGGGAAAAGAGTAAGAAATATTCTGCCTATGACATATAAATGAGATTAGAGTCAAAAAAAAAAAAAAAAAAAAAAAAGACCTGCCGAGATAGAGTTTTGACTTTATTAATGTTTGTATTATACAAATGAAAGTGGCCAATAAGATGATAGAAAGCCCTGTTTTAGGTCAGTTTTAGTGGGTATGTGTGTCATATGACATAGCATCCTATGTGACAGGCCTGTGGATCAGGAGCCTCACATACATGTGCATGTTCATATATAAGCAGACCAGCATTCCCGACTGCAGGCTGCTGTCATTCTGAAGAAGGCAGCTGAGTATATCCAAGGCCATTTCAGAGATACTGCATCTATGCAGCTGGATTCCAATGAGGGAAATTAGCTGTCACCCATTAGTAATTGTTTATTTCAGCATTTTGTTTAGTATCTTATCTACAAAACCTTCCTCCCCAGATATATGATTTTTCAGAGTACATGATAATGTCCTATTTGGAAACTGAAATTAATGAAAGTATGGATTATTCTAAGGCAAAAGCATTTGAAACTGAAATTTCCAGTCAATTTTTTTTAAAGCAAAACAATTCAAGTGTATTCTTCCATTGTAACAGAATATTATGGATTGGTAAATCGCTTAATAAAATTTTCATGTTTTGTTTTTAAAATTAGTTAGCCAAGGGTTTCATTCTGAAAATAGAATCATTTTGACTTCTTCCTATTCAGCTTTAGGAAACACAATGCTCACTAATTCACATATAAACAAAATAATCAATATTTATGTGCACACAATATATCCAAAGGCATTGTGCATTTCCAGCTCAGGTGTGCTAGGTAAACCCAGACTAGTCAGAGAAAATGAACCTGCTTACTGCGTGTGCTGCCTCTAAAATAAATGTCATTTCCAGACAGGGGACTGGGGAGAACCTTCCATCACCTTGCGACCTCCTAATGAAGCCACAGCCTCAACTCCCGTCCAATACTGGCAACATCACCCAGAAAAACTCATCTTCCAGTCATGTGACTACAAAGCCTTTGTAAGTTACCCTAGACTCCGTGTGGGGGTACAAGTTGGGACAGAGGATGTGTTCCCTGGTTAGTCTTGCATTCATTTAAAATGTACCAAAATGTCCATCACTGGCATTTCTGAAGGGTTTTCTTTTTTTTCCTTCTTGAAAATGTCCAGATATCTAGAGTTGTGGAACCCTTGAAATCTCATTAGCATGAGTTTTGTTCTGTGACTATATAAAGGTGTGTAGCTTAAAAAGACATGTGATAAAGACAACTTACTTACTTATCTATTCAGTTATTTAGTTATTTTCGAGACAGAGTTTCTCTGAGTGGCCCTGGTTGTCCTAGAACTCACTCTGTAGACCAGGCTGACCTAGAAATCAGAGATCCACCTGCCTCTGCCTCTATCTCCCGAGGACTGGGATTAAAGGAGTGTGCCATGGCCGCCCTACTTGATAAAACACAATTTAAAATAGAATGATTGCCTAGTATTCATGGGGCTCTGGATTCCACCCACAGCTCCATAAACAGTAAAATCAAAGAGAGGTGAAAGCACTTGGTAGCAGATAGATGTGTTTGCTGACCATTGATCTCAGAACATCAGGTCTGCCACTTATATAAATGCAGGATTCCCTCCATTGTCCTCAAGGATGGGACTGCAGTACCAGGTTTGGCTTGGCTTCATTTGGTTTGGTCTGGTTTGGTTTGGTTTGCTTTGTTGGTGTTTTGTTTTGTTTTTCTTTCTTTTTCTTCTTATAGGGTGAAGCAAATAGATGCTTATTACAAAATGTTCAGCAAGTCTTGTAGGCTTTGGAACGGATAACAATTGTCATGACTAGGGGGCGGGGGACGGATAAAGATGGCTGAACCTTGCTAGAAATTGACTCTCTTTAAAATAGATGTTTCAATTAGAGCAAACTTTCCTAAAAAATGTAAAAGATAAGGATTTGGCTGAGATGGTTTTCCTTAATGATGCAGACGCCTTCTGGTTATCTCCCCCAAGTCTGGTGTACCTCACTCTGCTGTCTCCCTCCCTTGTAGTTCATCTTTCAACCCTGGATTTCTTTCAACAGTTGTCTGAAAACTGTTGAAATAGTGTCCTCCAAAGTTCAGACTTTGGCTTCTGAGGCTTTCTCACAAGGCCTTAGGTAAGCCTCAGCCACCCAGCCTTCCTCCTTCACGTGGGCCACTACTCTCCTGGTCTTCAGGACCCATGCCTGTGCCTGCAAGGGTCCCCATGTGAGCGGGGACACTGGCTTCTAAGCGCTTCCACAATCCTTATCGTGGTTCAGATGTTAAAGGGCGGGTAAAACTATGTCTAAGGGTGCTGAAGAGAGGTGAAATAAAAGAGTCAGCTGAAGTTTCAAAAAGCTGATAAATGAATTGATCTTTTTAAATGTGGGGTGGATGGGAGGGAGGGAAGGACAACACAAAGGGCATTTTGCTTATAATTATTTGCCCCAATCAGAGGCTAGAGAATAAATGTGAACTAAATAGCAGGAATCCATGATTCGGTCACAAAGCAGCAAAGTGGCATCTGATTCTGAGGACATTTTCCTCCCCTCCATCCAGCCTGTCCTGTGCCACTCTGCACCAGGGAGTCATCTCTGTCCCTAAAAAATGAGAATGGCACACATTCTCAGATGGAAGAACCACAGGGCACACAGCTGTAAATTTTTTAAGAAAATGTCCAAAACTGCATCTTCTGCTAAGAACAGCCCCACTTTAATTACCTTCACTGCAGAATAAGCCCAAACGGGGGCCATGTTGCCTCACTCCTCAGCTGTCGCATACAGCCCTGCAATTACACTGATACTGGCATGATTTATTTTTGCAGACATTGCTGCCTCCAAGAAACAAAACGGGAAAACATTTTTAGATACCCCCATTTTGCTGGCTAAAATATGATTTGAAAGATGACATCTTTAGAAAATGCTGTAACTTTTATGGAGATGAGTTCATGGCTCTTGGAAGTCAAGGCTCACTTTGCTGTATGCTCTGCATCTGTAAGGATTTTAAGTTATCAGCAATGTACAGCCCAGAAACCTAGCCAGTAGCCTTCCCACTGTGTGTTTTTAAATCATTACTCATATTTATACTCCTGTTTTAATATGTCATTCCAATTTTGTGTGTGTGTTTTAGTATTTAGGTTCTATGCTGATAAAAGAGCTGAGGGGGACAGAATCAACACAGGATGCTTGTGCAAAGATGAGGGTGAGTTTGCCAAACTGTTCTATCTTAGCTGCTGAAACACTAAGTACTGGGTGTATATGCAAATTGCCACCTTTCAGATTCTCGTTTTCCTTATCCGTTGGTCTGGTTGCTCGCATTGGTGTTACATAAAAAGGTGTTTTTGTTTTGTTGGTGTTTACACTTGGGTTTATCTGGCAATTGTTTATGATAAAGTCTCTCTGATATATTTTAGACCATATTACATTTTCCTTTTAATTATTTTTAAGAGAATGAAAGTTAACTGTATAAACACTGATCGCTCTCCAGATTGGAGTCAGGGGAATCTTTAGTCTTATTCTGGGAAAGTGTTTTAAGCACCAATTTGACAGCGTGAGAGTGCTCACTGAAAAGACTTCTAATGCACCAAAACCCATCAAAAGCAGCGGTACCGAGAGCCTGTTATGTAAAGCTAACTTTATTTGTGTGGATTCTTCCCAAATGTTCTTGGTTTTCTTAAAATGTAAGAAGAACATTTAACTCTGAGTGGTGTGAGACATTGGAGGGCAGTGGATATTAGCAGAAATGCAGTTATGAATGCCCATGATTGGTGACTGCTAGGACCCTGAGTTTATTTCAAGCAAAGTACATTGCACTTTTTCTTTCCTAAGACTCTCATTCTTGCTTCCTCCACAGCCAACCTGTGGATAATATGGAAATATCTAGCTAGACCAACAATTTAAGGCTAATGGACCTGTTCTATTTGTCAAATAGTCAAAGTCAAATCTGAGATACTGAGATACAAGAATGGGTCCTAGCTTGTATTTGTGGCCAGCATAATCATCGTTAATTTCATGAGTGAATAATTTATTACTGAAGTAATGAAAAGCACATAATTGAGCTCAAACAATTTTTTTATTTTATTTTTGATTTTTTGAGGCAGGGTTTCTCTGAGTAGCAGAGCCCTGGATATCCTGGGCTCACTATACAGATCAGGCTGCCCTATGAACCCACAGAGATCCAACTGCCTCTGCTTCCTTTGTGCTGGGATTAAAGACATGGGCCACCACACCTAGAGAACTAAAACAATTTTAAAGATAGATGTAAAGTGTTTTGTGTTCCTTGGAACCAAATATATGTGACTCTCCATGAAACCAAATGATATACAATTGCTAGTTCTTGATGTAGTCTGACTCTTGACGTGGCACAAACACATTTTAATCTAGATGACCTAGTGCTGCTTTCTTGGCTCGGCATCTTATTCACTACAACAACAGCTGCTAATCCTTGCAGGTTACAGTGTGTCCTGCTACACTTAAAATCCCCACTTAAAATGAAGACACCTGGTCACAGGGAGAATAGCTTGACAACCCAGACCTGAATTTAAGTCTGTCTGACTCAAGAGCATGAACTCTCCAAAAAAAAAAAAAAAACAAAAAAACAAACACTAGGTCCCCTGGTTCTCCAAAGCCTCTGTTCTCATCCTTAGAGAATGACATGAGATCAGATGACCTTGTGGGATTTTCCTGGTTTTATAATTCTAAAAATCCTGTATTCTGAATAGAAAATATCTGATCTAAATTGCATCACCACTGAACAATGAGAAAAAGAGAAAAGATTCCAACCATCAAGCCTCATGATGATTTCAGAGATTTCCAGGAGCCTGTCTTAAAAATGAGTTTGTTATCTCTCAATTCATGCTATTAACTAAATTACCAGAGTCCACCTGCTGCAGGGTTTTACTCAGCACAAGCATTGCAATGTGCATGGAGCCTCACTAAGATATACCAGATTTGTGACGTGAATGGGCATCAGGCAATTTCTCGAAACTGAATGGATCTCAAATCGCATCCTGATAGCAATAGCAAAACCAATTCAATAGTCTCAACAGAGAATAATCGAGTTAAAGACTTTGTCTGTGGCCTAAAATGAAACTTAGAAAGTATAATCTGCCTATTTAAAAACCATTCCTCTGTTCTTTGGGGCATTTTTTCTGGTTTGCCTCCCTTATGTGTTTATTTTCGATAGTTTACATGAAAATTGCAAGTTCATTGCTTCCTAGAATGTCATAAAACCTTATTTGCTATCTTGATTAAGTAAATTTCAGGTCTTGATAACCCAAGTTGCATTGGCTGGAGCCCTTCAAAGCTTGAAGTGTAGATTGAAGCTGTTATCTGAGACTGTCGCATTGTGTGAATTAGAACTTTCACCAGCTAAAAATGGTGTGAATTTCAACTATAGTTCATTTTCAGTCTGAAGCCAAAGATGTTGTTTTCTTTGCTAGTCACTTGATGGCTGTCTAGCCTCATATCCCAGTATAATCACGTTCTTGCCAGGAGACAGACTTCAGGACACAAATGTTCTTGAAAGTCAATGTACAGCAATAGTATTGGCTAAAGCATTGCAGACCGAAACTAAAGTCAGTTCAATCTTTTAGTTCAGAAAAAGAAGTTCTCCCTTTGCTGCTATGCACTTTAGCTGAAATGAAAACTTCTCTGTAGGAAGTAAATCAGTCTATACCGATTTGGAGAAGTGTTTTCATAAATGTGGTTTGCTAATGGAGATGTCTAAGACCTGGCTTTTACTTTCACGGCATTGACCATTCCCTGGAAGGGAGCAATGGGTCTGGAAGTAATCTGAATTACAATTCTTCTCATATCTTTACCTATACATAATAGGTATTCATGGTTTTTTCACATACACCTTGTGATCAAAGCCCAAAGACGACTTTTGCAGTGTTTTATTATACCGTTGTTTTGCTTGTGACCCATTGTACAAAGTCAGGTGTAGACTTCTCCTTGTGTGCCATTGGGTTGGCATTCAGAAAGTATCAGCGTTTTGAGCGCCTTAGATTTTATATTTTTAGACCAGGAATGTTCAGCCTGTGTCAGAACACAAAAGCTGAGGGAAGTTTAATAACTTGCCCCAGCAAGCTCCAGGATCAGGCCCATCCCAGATTTGCTATGGGTTATATAGTGTCTTGAACTTTATAATAGCTGGGAAGGAGGGCCATGTATGTGTCTAAGAAAGAGCTTTAGGAACCCTCTAGTGACCCATGCATGATGCTAGCTAGCATCAGCCAGATTAAACCATCTGGGTGCAGATACCTCTAGTAATATGGGATAAACTCCAGTAAATTAACATAAACTGAACTTTCAGCCATGTTCCTATTACATGCTTACTAAATTGGTTTTCTCCCATAGTACTTACTTTAGAACATTCATTCTTGCCTAGGCAGAATCTGAACACCTTCCACTTCTCAGATGCATGTGGAGAATTTGATGTTCACAAATGGTTCACTTCCATGTCTTAAACCTATCCATCCATCCATCTCTAAGGTCTCCTCGAGGTCTGAAAGAGAAATACTTTTCCTTTCTTTCCTGGTGTTTTACTGTGTGTATTATTTCAGGTAAAAACCTGTCAAGGTAAATTAATGTGTTAGATGGTAGTTTAATTCACTTTATTATACAGTATGGAATAATTTCTTTGCTTGCTCAGGTGAAATTGTCTTTTTTTTCCCCCTCTTCCAAACAGTCTTAAGATGTTTTTAATTAATAGAGTCGATTTTTAATGGACTATTTTTTTAAGCACACTTAGCTTTACAGAAAAAATCCAAGGAATGAAACCAATGCTTCTTGTATGCTCGCTCCCTAACTGTCTTAGCTAGGGTTACTATAGCTGTGATGTAAGACCATGACCAAGAGCAAGTTGAGGAGGAAAGGGTTTGTTTGGCTTATACTTCCACATTGTAGTTTACCGTTGAAGGAAGCCAGGACAGGAATTCAAGCAGAGCAGAAATAACTGCAAGAGGCAAGAGCTGATGCAGATACCATAGAAGGGTGGCTTGCTGGCTTGCTTCGCATGCCCTGCTTAGCCTGCTTTCTTATAGAACCCAGCCCAGGAATAGCACCGCCCAAATGGGTTGGGCCCTCCCCATCTAATTAAGAAAATGGCTTATCAATACATTTTCTCAGTTGAGGTTCCCTCTTTTCAGATAGCACTACCTTGCGTTAAGTTGACATAAAACTAGCCAGCACAACTGAACCCTTGTCACCTTGACACAGTAACACCTTGTTAAGTCATAACCTATCCTTTCTTGTTCTTCCCGCCGCCAAGGTCACACATTAATATTATCATTATAATATATATATAATATGTAATATGTTATATAATTATCAGAATGTTATTATTCCAAAATTTAAAAGTCACATTTTTAAAATTCAGATACTTCAAAATTCACTTTCCTTAAAATCCAAAAATCTTAAAATTCAGTCTCAACTGAGAGCTCTTGTAAAATAAAATTTACGTTTGTTGCCTTTCTTGCCTCTAGGAGGAAGAACCAGGGCACAGTCCCAATCTCAGCAAAGCAAAATCAAACTCCAAAAAATGTAACTAGCTCAGTGACCAATGATCCAGAGCTCATTCATGATCTGGGCTCCTCCAAAAGGCCTGAGTTGCTTCTCTGGCTCTGCCTTCTACAGCACACTCGAATTGTCTTCTAGACTGGGGGGGGGGGGGGGGGCGGGAATCTCTCCACTCCTCTGCTGCTGCTATTCTTGGTAGTCAATCCATGGTACTGACATCTCAAAATGGTATGGTCTATTATAACTGTGCTGCACTTTCACCAGTAGCTTCTCCTGGGGTCTCTTCAGACCACATGGTGCCTCTCAACTGCTCTCCGTGACCCCTTTCACACCTTCAAAACTTAGCACCACCTGGGTAACTCATACACTACCAAGTCCAGCGGCCATCATAAGGTACAACCCTTCACTCCCTCTGTTTCCTGACTCCCAGGAAGCACTTCCCAGATCACTTCAGTGATGCTGCTCTCTTCTTAATCACAGCCAATTCTTCAGCCCCAGTTGACCAGACTCTTCACACAAAAGGCCCAGTAGAGTCTTTGCTTCCTTCTGAAACTTCACAAGTCAGGTTTCCATTGTCTACACTGCTCTCAACATTCTTCTCTCCCTCCCAAGCTTCTACAAAACAAACAGCTCACTGAGCTCTCAACACTCAACGGCTTTTCTAGCCCAAAGTTCCAAGGTTCTTCCACAAGCCTCCCCAAAACAACATGGTCAGGTCTGTCACAGCAATACCCCACTACACTGATACCAACTTACCTTAATTAGGGTTACTCTTACTATGATGAAACACTATGACACAAAGCAAGCTGGAGAGGAGAGGGTTTATTTGATTCATCCTTCCACGTTGTTGTCAATTACTGAAGGAAGCCAGGGCAGGAATTCAAAAGGGCAGAAACCTGGAGGCAGGAGCTGATGCAGAGGCCATGGAAGGGTGCTGCTTACTGACTTGCTCATCATAGCTTGCTCACCATACTTTCTTATAGAACCCAGACTACCAGCTCAGGGATGGCACCACCCACAATGGGCTGGGCCCTTGCCCACCAATCACTAATTAAGAAAATGCCTTATGGATGGATCTTGTGGGCATATTTTCCCAGTTGAGGTTCCCTCCTTTCAGATGACTCTAGTTTATGTCAAATTGACATAAACTAGCCAGCCCACTAAGCAACATGTTTGCGTGTTCCTCCATTATCAACAGCTAAGCAAGCAGTACATTTGTTACAACTGATGGACTCCCATTGACACTGTAAATACTCCTGCTGCTGTACATCCTGTATATCTGGACAAACTGACAATGGCCTGTGTCTACCGTTACCGTGCATGATAGTTTCTCTACCCTGTAGTTCTCTGGTTTTCAGAGCTGTTTTAGATTTACAGAAGGAAAAAAGTAGTCCCTAAATTACAGTGCTCACATACATTCCCCCTACAGCTACTGAGTTGACAGCTTCTCTTTTTGTGAAACTCCTGTGTTGTTAAAACAATGCATTTGTCACAACTAAGAGGACCGGTATTCATGGTCAATATTAACTAAAGTTTGTGGTATATGTTAGAACTCATCCTTCCTGCTAACAGAGTTCTAGGACTCTACAAATATGCAACAATGTATCTACCATTTCTTCTTGGTTGCTCCAATGTTTTGGAAAGTATACCAATGCTGTAAAAATATAAACATTCCCAAACAAGTACAACATTTCCTCCCCTAGCTGCAAACTCTGAATAATGCTCCCCCCCTTTCTTCTCAGTGTGTTAAGTGAAGAATTGGTGAGAACTGTCTTTGAACTCTGATAATATATTATTGAGCAAAATTGCCATGCCTACTTTGTCTTTTTAGATTTTCTTTAATAAAAGCCCTTCTGACAGGCTTTGGTACTAAGCCATCGTTTTGCTTCTGCATAGTAGCCAGGCTGTTCATTTCCTGTATTCCGACAGCTTTGCTGACATTCCCACTTAAGACTACAAAAACATGTACTACTGACATGGGGAGAGTCAGAAAAGATATCTCTTTAATCTTAACATAGTCATTTCGTGTTGCCTTCTGTGTTAGTGGTTTAGCTAAATCCATGTTCTGCAACACAGGCTTTATTTCCTAATCAGTCCCCGGAGGGAAATAATTAGTTCTAGGGTGCTAAATATGATGCCCTTTCTGCAGGATTCCCCATAGAAGAGAGCCTTCTTTCCATTTTCCTCACATGACACTGGATAAATGCCAGTGGGGGAGGGCTCATGCTAGCCTCCCCCTGGACAACAGGGATGGTGTGAAGTGCCTGTCTCTGTGGTACCTGCCTTATTGTGATGGTTAAATACAATGATGCATGCAAAGTGGATGCCTCCATTACATCTCAAACATGATGGCTTCTTCCTTCAAATAGTTCAATAAGTTCATGAGAAGATTTCCTTTAGAATCCTTTTTTTTTTAACCCAGCCCTGAGACTAGTACCCCTTCCATTGTACTGGGTCTCTATGCCCATAGTATATAAGAGTATTCTAAGGTTTAGGAATCCTGGACTTTCATTTCTACCTTGTGAAGTCCATTTCTAAAATGGAGGAAACAAATGAAAAAGGAAGTTCTTTACAAGATGACAATGTAACTCTATAGTTGTATATTTGGCTCAGTTGTCCCCAAGTCAATTGGAACTGGATTTTTTAAATGTTGTGTCTATGGGACTGAATTTTATAAAGCTCTAATTATATTACTTTGGCCATTCTGTGATTTGGGTTTGTTATGTGTAACTTCTACTTTGAAAATTCCATAAAGTTCAGTGTTTGGTGAGCTAGGATGTAATTCTGGCCAATGTGAAGTTCTATTTAATTTTGGTCTCTCTGTTCTTATTCATAACACCACCCCTGAATTTGCTGGCAGTTTAATCATCACCAATATACAGAGCCCCATCACTTCCCTAATTAGATTAAAGATGCCATTAGAAAACATAGGCCATTAGATTGAATGTAATACCCTCTGCAAACTTACTTTCTCCGGGCTCATTGTTGGCAGTTAGCATTATTCACAGGTGTTTGTGGTCTTGGAAATTGCTCTTAAAGGGGGGAATAAAGGAGGCTAGGCTAGGGTATAGGTTCAGTTGGTAAAGCGCTTGTTTTGCAAGCATGGGTACTTTAGTTCAGGCAGATCCCCCATGGAAAATGCCAACCAAAGCAGCACGAGCCCATAAGGCCAGCTCTACGGAGGCAGAGACTGATCCTCAGAGCTCAGTTTGCTAGCCTGCTGATCTAGCAGAATCAGTGGGCTACAGCTTCAGTGAGAGAGCCTGTCTCAAAAAAATAAGGTAGAGAGCAATTGAGGAAGACTCCTAATGTTAACCTCTGGCCTCACCGTGCACACATGCTGTACACACACACACGCACACGCACATACACACACACATGCGCGCGCGCACACACACACACACCAGAGAGAGAAAGAGACAGGCACACAAAACACACACAAAGAGACAGAAAGACACAGACGGATGCACAGAGACACACAGACAAACAGAGAGAGAGACAGACAGACAGACAGACA
>JADRCD010074107.1:471-23201 GCA_019843815.1 Montemys delectorum | reverse complement strand
GCCTTCCATCTGAGAGAGACTTGCCTTCCATCTGAGAGAGACTTGCTTAGCCTGCAATAGCTGGGTTAATTTATGTAATCAAAATGAAAAGAATGTTCACGTCTTTAATAAACACCTTTCATCTTAGTTATCTCAAAAACTTGAGCCATAGACTCTTCCCTATTTCCCATAACCTTTCTAAGACCTTGTATGGCAGGTTTTTGTTTGGTTTGGGCTTTGTTTCAGTTTACTTAAGACAGAATTTCACTCAAGCTAGCCTGGGATTCACTCTGTTGCCCTGACTGAATTTGAACTGTAGCAACTCTGTCTCAGCTTTCCCAGTACTGGAATTACAGGTATGAAACACCATGCCTGGCTCATACCAATCTTACTTTACCTAGTGATGACGATGATGGTTGTGTGTATGTGTGTACATAACGTATGTGCTTGGACATCATACCACAGTGCACACATGTAGGTCAGAGGACAATGCTGTGGAGCTGCTTGTCTTCTTCCACCTTTACACTGGTCCAGGGGACTAAGCTTGAGGTTGCCAGTGTTGCTTAGCAAGTGCCTTTACCTTCTCATCCATCTCAGTTGACCCTCATAATAGCTTTCAAACAGATTGTGTGTTAGGATTATGAGTTCACAGCCTGCCTAGGCTGTATAGCAAGACCATATATGAAAATACTAGAATAAAAAAACCAAATAGATTACGTACTTTAAGTTCTAGAGTCACCAAAAAAAATTAGAACTGGATTAGAAGTATGAATCTACTAAGCAATGAATGGTGGTGCATGCCTTTGATCCCAACACTTCAGAAGCGGAGACAAGCAAATCTCTGACTTCAAGACCAGCCTGGTCTGCAGAGCAAGTTCCAGGACAGCCAGGGCTACTCAAAGAAACCCTGTCTTAAAACAAACAAGCAAAATACAATGACAAAGAAAATCTTCATTTGTAAACTCTGGATGATTATTATTTATTAAAATAAATAATAAATAATTATTTATTTTATGTGAGTACACTGTGACCGTCTTCAGACACACCAGAAGAGGGCATCAGCTCTCATTACAGATGGTTGTGAGCCACCACGTGGTTGCTGGGAACTGAACTCAGGATCAGGGCAATTAGAGCTCTTAACCACTGAGCCATCTCTCCAGCCCCCATTTTTTTTTTTTATTCTTTTTTTTTTATATGTTATTTATTTATTATTACTTAGATGAGTACACTGTAGCTGTCTTCAGACACACCAGAAGAGGGCATCAGATCTGATTACAGGTGGTTGTGAGCCACCATGTGGTTGCTGGGAATTGAACTCAGGACCTTTCAGAAGAGCATTCAGCGCTCTTAACTGCTGAACCATCTCTCCATCCCTAGATGATTCTGTAAAACTTGTGGTCTACCTGGGCAGCACTTGGGAGGCAGAAGCAGGCGGATTTCTGAGTTCAAGGCCAGCCTGGTCTACAGAGTGAGTTTCAGGACAGCCAGGACTATACAGAGAAACCCTATCTTGAAAAACAAAACAAAACAAAACAAACAAAAACCAAAAAAACTTGTGTTCTAATAAATTTAAGAGGATGGACATGGGAATCAAAGCCATAAGACTGAGCCTATTATGATATGGATGTGAAGTGGTCCCCACAGATCTTGTGTTGAAGCCTCAGTCTCCTGCATGTGCGACAATTTGGGGTTAGTGCTAGAAGCTTTGGGAGGTGAGGCCCAGTTATAAGTAGGGAGGGAATTCTTGGGGCCTGTGTCTGCCCTTGTCCTTCCTGTACCTATCTCTCTTCTTCTAGGCCACCATGCATCAATCAGTTTTACTCCTTATACCTCATATCTCACCAAGGCCCAGAAATAATGCAGCTGCTGATCATGGATGGATATCTGAAACCGTGAACTAAAATGCATCTTTTCTCTTTCTGAACTGCTTACTTAGTTCAGCTGTTAGTCACAGTGATGAAAAACTGGCTAGTACAGATTTAAAACTTACATAACTGACCAGCTATGTAATTTGAGCCCATTTCCTCCTCAACAAAACAATAAGTAAATGGAACTAGAACAATAAAACTTAATACCATTATTTAAAAATTTATTCCAGACAACTCAAGCATAAGATCTTTACCTTATTCTTATCACCCTGTAGCCTTGCTCCATATCTGATCAGGAAATACTATTTTTTTTTTTTTAAAAGTTGCAGACTCAGCTTTGCACAGTCAGAGAGAAAACATTAACAAAAAATATAATCTACAGTTGGTATTAAGGAGACTTGAATCTCATTTCTTTGCATTCATTTATCTATACAGATGGTTTTAAAACCTTAAGTGTGGCTTAAGGGGAAACCGAAAAGCATAAAGATCAGCCCAGCTGTCTGAGTGCAATCACATCAAGTACCAGGTGTGGCTGTCAGTTATCAGCAACCCTGTGTATTGCCCTGTTTAGTATCATGACGTGCAGAACCTGGACGGTTTGCATTTGATTCTGCTTAGTCAATAAGTCACTTATATCTTTGTGTATGTGTGCTTGATGTATATTGTGTAAGTGTTCACACATGTGGAGGGGAGAGGACACTTTGGGGAACAGTTTATCACACCCCAAAACAGGGTCTCTAGTTTTCTCTGTATCCCATACACCAAGCTAGCTGTTGGCCAAGATTCCTGAAAATTACTCGGTCTCCAGTGCTATCTCACTACAGGAATGCTGGGATTAGGTCACGACCTGTGGCAGGGTTCTGAACTCAGGTGTAAGGCTTGTTCCATTAAGTGTTTTACCCACTAATCCATATCCCAAGTCCTGAATCTTTAACAACAATTTTGGTTAACATAGGATGGGTTTTACTGTGACTTTTTTGTACATTATATTTTGTTACACATTGTTGTAATTTTTTCAAGACCTATTTTTAATGATGGTTCGTAAATACTTTAATCTCTCTTTTAGCCCACCACCCATCAGAAGTAATGGAAAAGAAAGGATACAAAGGAGTGGACCTATTTAGAAATCGTTCTTTGGGGCTGTGGAGATGGCTCAGCGGGTAAGAGCACTGACTGCTCTTCCGAAGGTCCTGAGTTCGGATCCCAGCAACCACCCGCATGAAATCTGATGCCCTCTTCTGTATGTCTGAAGACAGCTACATTGTACTTACGTAAGCTGAAGTGAGCAGGGACTGAGTGAGTGAGGCTGACTGAAGCAAGCAGAGGTCCTAAAAAAATTCAATTCCCAACAACCACACGAAGGCTCACAACCACCTGCACAGCTATAGTGCACTCATATACATAAAATAAATAAATCTTTAAAAAAACAGAAATGGTTCTTTGGAGTAAATCTTCTCTGTGTTGTCAAGAAATCTTAGTTTAGGTCCCAGGACTCAGCAGCGGCTCTTGATCAGACACTTTATGGATACACTAGCAGTCCAGTTCAGTGGAGCTGGGATAGCAGCAGTGGCATGACCTAGCAGAGACAGCCAGGTGTCAGCACAAGTCAGCAGGAGGGATGAGGAGGGAGGCTGGCCAGGAGAGAAGTTCTTGGCTGTGCCTTTCTCAGTGAAGCAAAGATCAGCGAGGATGCAAACAAGCATTGCATAGCTAGCTCTAGAAGCAAGCCCAGCCCAGCCTTGGTTTTTATCCAGTGCCATCTATTCAATCTCTTTGTGATCAATCTCTTGGGCCCTTTTGAAGTTGACTTGTATGTTTTTTTTTTGTTTTTTGTTTTTTTTTTTAAGAAATCAGTAACTGGGACAGTCTGTGAATCAACTGGCTTTGTGAAGACATCAATGTCTCAGCTGATCAGAGGTTTTCCCTCATCTGATCTAATCTTTATAAGTTGAGTTGGTATCCATATGTTTTTATTCCCTGTACATATGTAAGCGTAACCACCTCCCCATCTTAAAACTACTGCAGGTTTCCATTCTAATGTCAACACATCCTTTAGATATTGGTTGGCCCAGGTTCTTTTGATAACCTAGTGTCTCTCAGCTGTTGTTGTTCCTTTTTCACCAACATTAAGAAAATTGAGAGTTAACAAAGCGTTATTTAGTCTGTCCCTGGGGCATTTACTCTCCATTTTTGATTAATAAGCATCTCTTTTAAGGTATGATTGACTTTCTATAACTGCTTGTCGTGTGAGATTGTGTGATATTCCAGTAACAGGAAGGTAACGGTAGAATGTGATTATCCTGCCCCATAAGCTAAAATACAGGCAAGAGCTGCCAATAAGCTTCAGCTCATTTGTCAGACCTAAGGTGTTTTTAAGAAACATTAGAGCTTTATATCCTTTTCTCAGAGTAAACCATATTTTGGGGATCTTTGTTCCTTTGGGTCAATTTGCCCAGAACTGTCTTCGAAACTAAGTGTGAAGGCAAGCAGACCGCTCCAGCTTCCAGTTTAACTGGTCACTTAGCAGAAATGATGGTTAGTGTTTCTTGACGGAGGACTATAAGCTGAATCTCTAGTTAACTCATAGGACTGTCAGTGTGTGGAAAGGAAACTCCCACATGCTTTTCTTGGTGGAGACCAAACAGCAGATCAGGAACGAAAAAGAGGCTCAAGATATCGTTAGACCTCTCTTGGGGCCAGGACTGAAACTTATTCTAGACATGAATGATTCAACAATTGCTACGGAATTCCTGTTACCTTCAAAACCTCCAGCAGTTCATGTCAAATACCTCACGGCGGCCTGTAACTAAAGCTCAGGAGAAGTGCCCTGGCTTCCTTAGGCATCCATGCCCACATGCCATGTGCATACATATACAAGGTTGGTTAAAAATTAGAAATATACATATATAAAGACATTTTTAAAATTGTGTTTGTTTTCACCAGGCAGTGGTGGCACACGCCTTTAATCCCAGCACTTGGGAGGCAGAGGCAGGTAGATTTCTGAGTTCGAGGTCAGCCTGGTCTAGAGTGAGTTCCAGGACAGCCAGGGCTACACAGAGAAACCCTGTCTCAGAAAAACAAAAACAAAAAACAAAAATTGTGTATGTTTTCAGGGAGGGTGTGTATGTAACATGTATGTGGAAGCCAAAAGTCAACTCAATGCTATTCCTCGGTGCCATCCCCTTTGCTGTTTTTCTGAGATAGGCTGTTTGGCCTGGAATTTGCTAACTACACCATTGTATTAGTCAGGGTTCTCTAGGGTCACAAAACTTATGGTGGTCTCTATATAGTAAGGGAATTTGTTGATGACTTACAGTCTGTAGTCCAACTCCCAACAATCAACTCCCAACAATGGTCAGCAGCAGCTGTGAATGGAAGTCCAAGGATCTAGCAGTTGCTCAGTCCCACAAGGCAAACAGGTGGAGAAGAGAGCCTTCCTTCTTCCAATGTCCTTATATAGGTCTCCAGAAGGTGTGGCCCAGATTAAAGGTGTGTGCCACCACACCTTTAGTCCCAGATGACCTTGAACTCGGAAATCTTCCTGTCTTAATCTTCTGGAATTCATAGCCACTATGCTTCAAGATCTCCATGCCAAGATCCAGGTCAGAAAATTGTATCTCTCAGCCTCCAGATTAGGGCCAGAGGTGAGCCTTCTAATTCTGGATTGTAGTTCATTCCAGATATAGTCAAGTTGACAACCAGGAAGAGCCACTATAACTATGTTTGTAGGCCAGGGAGCCTCAGGAATCTGCCTGTCTCTACTTCCCCAGAGCTGGGAAAACAAGTGTGCACCACCATGCCTTTTTACATGGGTTCTGGGGATCAAATATGGGTTTTCAGGCTTGCAAAGCATGCATTTTACTGTCTGAGCTATCTCCCTAACCCCAATTACACAGCATTCTGGGGGACAGCCTGTGAGCTACATGAGACCCTGGAGAGACAGAAGACAGGTGGGGCAGAAACAGCAAGACTGATTCTCCAATAGCAACATAAACAAAAGACCTGATGTTGTGTGAGCTCACAGTGAGCTCCCCTTCTGCCCTGCTGTTGTCTACAGAAACTGGCAATAGCAATGGAACCAAGCCTCATAATGAACCTAAGGTCCCTTGCTTCTGAACTTCTTTAACTACAGAGCTATAAAATAAACTTATTTCCATAAGTAATAATAAATCCAGTAATTAAAAGTAAACTTCAGTCTTGGGTATTCTGTTAAAGCAACGCAGGTGAACTACACACTGTTTGATGTCTGCGGTATTTATAAAGTCTGGGGCCCTGTGCCTCAAGCCCATGTTCCTCCTCAGCCAGGATTCAGCAGGTGTCTATACTCTGCACAGCATCTGGCATGGCCTCACTTCATGTTTCCTGTGTCTCCATCCTTCCTGAGGTCTTTCTCTCCCTGACCCACATTAGCAAGGAAGTCTCTAAGTTTGAGAAAACAAAACAGTAGAATCTTTTAGTATTTATTTATTCATTTATTTTAATATTTTTTGGTTTTTCTAGACAGGGTTTCTCTGTATAGCCCTGGCTGTCCTGGAACTCACTCTGTAGACCAGGCTGGCCTCGAACTCAGAAATCCGCTTGCCTCTACCTCTCCGTCCCAAGTGCTGGGACTAAAGGCTTGCGCCACCACTGCCAGCCACTTTTAGTATTTATTAAGACAGCACAAGGGAAAAGTGTCCCTCAGAGGATACAGTTTCATCTAGATAGGTCAAAGGATACAAGATTTGAGTTAGCTGAGAGGAGTAAGTAGGAGAGATCTATTGTATAACATTGTATAAATGTATACATGTATAACATGCATACTTAACAACAGTGACTGCCTGTAATCCCAGAATTCAGGGGGCTAGGGCAGAGGACTGCCAGTTTGAGGATTATAATAAAATCCTGTCTCAAAACAAATATACATTAAAATCCACAATGTGTTGTACACTTAAAAACTGGTGAAAGTAGAATTTTAAACGTTCTCACCAGTTAAAAATGTTTAGTTTTATTATTAATGTGCATGCATTAATGTGTGCTACTGTGTGTGTGTGTGTGTGTGTGTGTGTGTGTGTGTATACACATGTATCTGTGGAGTCCAGAAAAGAGCTGGGTCACCTGGAACAAGCACAGTGGGCATTTGTGAATCCCTCGTACAAGTGTTAGGATTTGGACCCTGATCCTCAGGATTGAACAGCAAACGCTCTTAACTGCTGAGTCATTTCTCTTTCCCCAGCTCTGAACTGCTGAGTCATTTCTCTTTCCCCAAGACTGTTCTTGCATCTCAGCCATTGCATGCTTTCCACACTGAAGAAGACCCAGAAATTTCACTTCTATATGAGCCAAATCCACTCCCACACTGACAAGTACCAGAAGCACTTGGGAGGACAGGGTAAAGCTGTGGCATGAATCACCATAGCACCCATTTTTAACAGTTACTTTATTCAGGTCCCTTTGGAAAGGTGGCGTGAGGACCAGAGCTTTCATCAACTGTCAATTTTGAAAAACTGGACATGGATCAGTCAACAGACTTGGGCAAATTTGGCAAACAAACAAAACAACAATAAACCAGCCTGAGGCTACTCTCCCCATCACTGATGGACTCAGTGCTATCAGGCCACTGAAGTTTACGGGAAAGCCCCCTCTGCAGCATGTGATCTCTAAAGGCGGCTCTTCAGCAGAAGTGCTGAGAAGGTTTATGGATCTCAGGGATACCTATGTCTTGGTGACTTGAAAATGCAGACAAGAGGTCCATTAAATGCTAATAAATTCTCTTAACACAGCAGTGCCTGCTGTAATCCCAGCACTGGAAGAAGGATTTAGGTAACATGCAAGGACATCTTTGCCTACAGAACAGTTCAAAGACAGCTACACTATAATTCTTGTCTTAAAAAACAAAAGCATAGGTTATTCTATGACCTAGCTATACCACTTCAACACACATCTTCACATACATTTAACAAAAGGCAAGAACCAAGAATATTTGCAACTTCAACAGCTTAAAACTGAAAACAACCCACCCTTATTAACAGTAGAATGAGTTAAGTTTAGCTGTGTTCACACAGTGCAACCTCATGAGTGCTGGGATTATAGGTATGTGGCACCATGGCCAACTAAAATCTCATTTTTAAATAGAGGGAAACATAATACATAGAGCTCCCCCAACATCCACCCAGACAGGGTTTCTTGGTGTAACTCTGGTTGTCCTCTGTAGACCAGGCTGACTTTGAACTCAGAGATCTGCCTGCTTCTGCCTGCAGAATGCTGGGACTAAAGGTATATTATAACACCCCCCCCCCCAAGCATGTTAGAGCTTTTAAGACTGTGGCGGTTTGAATAAGAATGGTCCCTGTAGGCTCATATACTTAAATGTTTGGTTCCTAGTAGGTGGACTGTTTGAGAAGAACTAGGAAGTATGGTTTTGTTGAACTAGATGTGTCACTGGGGAGTGCCCTTTGAGTTTTCAACAACCCACACCAGGTCCAGTCTTAACGTGTCTGTGTCTGTCTGTCTCTGTGTCTCTCTGTGTGTGTCTGTCTATCTCTCTGTGGGTCTGTCTGTGTTTGCCCTCCCCCCAATGCTTGTAGATCAGAAGTAATAAGCTCTTAGCTCCTGTTCCAGTGCCATGCCCGCCCGCCCGCCCGCCTGCCTGTCTGCCTGCCGCCATGTTCCTCACTGTGCACTTTCTATTTGTGTCTGTGATGAAGATTCAGGCTCTTCTTCCCTTGCCCTGTGCAGTCACTATTTTCCCACTTTTGCAAAAGAAAGTCAAGAGATCCACAAGGATCATATACAGGCTCCACTAGAGCAGTATTTTAGTTTTGTCTTGGTTACTTTTCTATTGCTGTAAAGAGACAAAGGCAACTTATAAAATATTTTTAATTGAGGGCTTACAGTTTCAGAGAATTACTGTCAAGGTAGGGAGAACATAACCGGCAGGCATGGCCCTTGAGCAGTAGCTGAATGCTTACATCAATCCACAAGCAGGAGGCAGACAGAGATCCAACTTACTGGAATGGCATGGACTTTTGAAAACTCAAAGCCCACTTCCAGTGAGACCTCTTCCAACATGGTCGTACCTCCTAATCATTCCCAAACAATCCCAGCAACTGGGGACTAAGTGTTCAAACATATGAACTTATAGAGGACATTTTGATTCAAACCACACATCATGGATAACATATAGTCCCTTGTCAGATATATACTTTATAAAAAGGTCTTGCTATGGAGTCTGGGCTGGTCTCAGACTGTCTGCTTCAGTGACCATGAACTGGGATTATAGATCTGTGCCACAACCTAGCTCTTTTATCCTTTTAACAAGATCTGCTACAAAGCAAAATTGTTTAATTTTGATAAAATCTTACCAACTTACCAATTTTTCTTTTTTCTTTTCTTTTCTTTTTCTTTTTTTTTTTTTTTTTTTCTGGTGGTTTTTCAAGACAGGGTTTCTCTGTATAGCCCTGGCTGCCCTGGAACTCACTCTGTAGACCAGGCTGGCCTCGAACTCAGAAATGCACCTGCCTCTGCCTCTGCCTCCCCCTCCCAAGTGCTGGGATTAATGGTGTGCACCACCACCGCCCAACCATATTTTTTTCTTTTTATAGACCAGGCTTTATCAAATCCAGGAAACTTTGGAGTCAGTTTTCTACTCCTACCTTTACAAAGGTACCTGGGACTCAGTCAGGCCTTCAGGCCTACCTAGTGCTTGTATTGGCTGAATCATGACTCCACCTCAGACACTAATATGTTCAACTGCCCTTTTGTGTTCTAGCAGAGTTTTCAACACAGCAAGGAGTCTCTGTAAGATCATGGTGGTTGACTTTCTTTGCTAAAGTAGGAAGGTGACAAGTGCAGAGGGGAAGGGAAGGGGAGCCTAGATCCTCGCCACAGACACTCAGAGGAAAAGCACACAGGAAAAGACCACCTGTAACCTATTCATCTCCACTCTGAAGGTAAGAGTCAGACTGGGATTGCCAGGTGTGGCAGTACATGCCTATAATTCCAGCAGATAGAGATAGACTAGGAAGATCTCTGTGAGTTCAAGGCCTGTCTATATAGTAAGTTCCAGACCTGGCAGGGATTCAAAGTTAGACCTTGTCTAAAGCATACAAAAACAGTCAAAACAGGGCCAGGCGGTGGTGGCGCCGGCAGTGGTGGCACACACCTTTAGTCCCAGCACTTGGGAGGCAGAGGCAGGTGTATTTCTGAGCTTGAGGCCAGCCTGGTCTTGAAAAACACAACAAAACAAAACAAAAAACAAAAACAGTTAAAGCAGAACTGAGAATATAGATCAATTGACAGGATGTTAGACTCACAGGAAGGCCTAACTTGGCTCTCTAATACAAGCCACCTAGCATAGTGACATAAACCAAGCGTTGTAGCACCACCAGTAATCCTTGCACCTGAGAGGTTAAAGCAGGAGTTCAAGGTCATCCTCTGGTACATTATAAGTTTGAGGCTAGCCTGGACTAGAGACTCCATCTCAAAACACAAGAGTCAGTATACCTGTATCAGTGTAAGCAAGGGGAACCCATGTAAGGGAGCAGTTGAAAAATGAGTATTTCGATAAGGAGAAGGACAACTGCAAAACCAGATGCACCAAAATAGTAACACAATATCCGGGCTGGTGAGACCCCTCAGTGGTTAAGAGCACTGACTGCTGTTCTGAAGGTCCTGAGTTCAAATCCCAGCAACCACATGGTGGCTCACAACCACCTATATGAGATCTGACGCCCTCTTCTGGTGAGTCTGAAGACACCTACAGTATACCTATTTATAATAAATCTTTGGGCCAAAACAAACAGGGACTGAGCGAGCAGGGCCAACCAGAGTGAGCAGAGGTCCTAAATTTCAATTCCCAACAACCACATGAGGGCTTACAACCATCTGTAAGCTACATTGTACTCATATACATAAAATAAATAAATCTTAAAAAAACAAAAAACAATATCCATCAAAAGATATCACTTGAAAGCTAAGAATCATACAGAAGCAAATTAGACTACTGCTTAAACAATAATAATTAAGGATTATAAATTCACCAAATAACTATCGTGAACTAAGTAGGTTTGTTTATCCCCTCTGTCCTAGGGGAATAAATTATCTCATGAGTCCATTTCATCCAATGCTATTAAAAGCTGAAGAAATGTTTAAACAAATCATTATATTTTATTAATATAAAAATCCTTTATAGGACATAAACATAATGAAAACCAGTGTGAGTAGCACTAAAGTGGGAAGTATTGCTGTACTTGATAGTCCACAGAAATAAGCCACAAACATTCCTGTGTGTGTGTGTGTGTGTGTGTGTGTGTGTGTGTGCGCGCGCGGGCTCATGTGCCACAGTATGAACATAAGATGGAGGGCAGCCTTAAGCATGACCTACCATTGCCAGGTCTACGTTATTCCTTTTTAACCAAAATAAACTGTTGTTATACTAGATATTTTTGTTTCACTTAATTTTTTGTTTTGTTGATGTTGTTTGCTTGTTAGTTAATTAGTTAGTTAGTTAGTTAGTTAGTTTGTTTGTTTTTCAAGACAGGGTTTCTCTGTGTACCCCTGGCTGTTCTGGAACTCACCCTGTAGCCAGGAGTGGCCTTGAACTCAGAGATCTGCCTGCCTCTGCCTCCTGAGTGCTGGAACTAAAGGCACATGCCCAGCAATTTTAAATTGAAGACATTAAAGACATAAAAGTTGCTGCCAAAGCTACAAAGAGAAACTCTGTCTTGAAAAACAAAAACAAAAACATATTATATCAGGCTTAAACATACCTATTTACTCTCATACATTTCTTTTACAGTGAAATCATTCAAAATTCTATTGACCATTTTCCCCTTAGTGGAATTTTTTTCCCCAGGTCTCATTTATTTTGTGTTGCTGTTTTGTACCTAGCTTATTTCACCAAACAATTAGTTCAATTAACACATTACACATGGCAGGGCTTCATTTTTTATGTCTGAATAGTTTTCTGAGGTGTAGAGTGTCACATTTTTTTCCATCCATTCAGGAGATGCTAGACACATTGTTGGTTTCCATTTCTTAGTTTCTGTGAATAGTGCTGCATTGAACACAATATATGGGTACCCCTTCAACATACTGATTTTATGTCCTTTGAATATATAAGCAATAATAGGATTTCTAGATTATGGTAGTCCCATTTTCAGTTTTTTTTAGGACCTTCCATATTGTTTCTAAACTGGCTACACTAATTTACAAACTCACTATATACAAAGATTTTTTTTCTCATATCCTCGTCAGAGCTTGTTATCTGTATTCTTTCTGGTAATAGTCACTTTTTAATTTTTATTGTTTTGACATTTATTTAGAGGGAGATTGAGACATATGCCATGGAATATGTGTGGAGGTCAGAGAACAAGGATCAAACTCAGGTTGTTAGGCATGGTGGCAGCTGCCTTTTGCCCACTGAGCCAGCCATCTATGTGGCCAATTCACAAGCCATCCTTCCTGAAGTGAAGCACTACTTTTGTGCATGGTAAGAGTGTGCTTGTTTGTAAGGGAGAATGTCTTCATGTTTGTGTGAAAGTCAAAGGTTGACCTTGGGTGTTGCTCCTTAACTGTTCATCTTGTTTTCTAGAACAGGGTTTGACTGGGCTTGGGGCTCACAGATTAAACCAAACTGGCTAGTCTGCAAACTCCAAAGCTGTCCTGTCCCCAACTCTGCAGCTGCTGGGATTACAAGTATGTGGCATCAGGCCCAACTCTGTACACAGGCTCTAGGACTCAAACTTGGGTATCCACGCTTATGTGGTTTTTCCAGGTCTTAAACTCATAGTCATAAACTCAAAGTCATATCCCGTGGTTTTTGCATTTCTCTAATAGAGTATTAGCTACTTTTCTCATTGCTGTAATCAAATACCTAACTTGAGGGAAGAATTATTTTAGCCTTCAGTTAGAGGGTAGTCCATCATGGCAGAGAAAGCTGAGGAAATCCACCACTTTGTGCACACAGCCAGGAAGCAGAGAAATGGGAAGGCCGGTGCTGAGTTTGCATTCTCCTTTCTACTTGGTATTGTGCATGGAATGGTGCTGCCTTCATTTAAATTATCCTCACTTCAATGAACCCATCTAGAAAATTCCTCACCCAGAGGTCTCTCTAGAACCTGTCAAGTTGACATCAGCATTAACCAGTGATGGGGAGCACTTTCCTACACCTGGTGGGCATTTGTAAATATTCTTTTTAGGTTTGTTGAGTTTTTTTTAATTTGGGTCATTGAGAAAGGAGAGGCATGGCAAGGAGAAGAGAAGCCAGGCAAGGCAAGGTGAGGCAGAGCAGAGAGGGAGGGGGAGAGGAGAGGAGAGGAGAGGAGAGGAGAGGAGAGGAGAGGAGAGGAGAGGAGAGGAGAGGAGAGGAGAGAGGAGAAGAGAGGAGAAGAGAGGAGAAGAGAGGAGAAGAGAGGAGAGTTGAGAGGAGAGTTGAGAGGAGAAGAGAGGAGAGTTGAGAGGAGAGTTGAGAGGAGAGTTGAGAAGAGAGGAGAGTTGAGAGGAGAGTTGAGAGGAGAGTTGAGAGGAGAGGAGAGGAGAGGAGAGGAGAGGAGAGGAGAGGAGAGGAGAGGAGAGGAAAGGAAAGGAAAGGAAAGGAAAGGAAAGGAAAGGAAAGGAAAGGAAAGGAAAGGAAAGGAAAGGGAATGCAAGAAGGTTGCCATTGCATCGTCTGGGTTACAGATGTGTAATATTGATGATCTCTCTCCTCTAATGTGAGCACTAGTCAATGTGTGATGCTGATGAACTCTCTCCTCTAATGTGAGTACTGGTGAGAAGAGGTGACACTTTGTCTCTCAGTGTTTGAGAACATAAGCACATGGTATCCTCAGCAATATAGCTTTAATGGCAGGTTGTAGTGGTAGGGAAAGGGGGAGGGGGAGAGGGAGAACTTGTATGTGCACTTACAGTGCACATTTGAAACACAGAAGGACATGTGACATCTGGTGTCTTCTATCAATCCCCACCTTAACTTTTTGAGTCAGGGTCTCTCACTGAACCTGAAGCCCTTAGTTTTGTAAGATTAAGTTTTCAAACTGTCCTGTGGGAATTTAGCCATTAGTTAAACTCAATGGGAGACTGGCTCCCAGAACCTAGAAACAATGGGAGACCAGCAGTTCCCAGGACCCAAAAACAAGGGAACCAAGATGACTTAGCCTGGCCCAAAACAATTGCCAGGTGGCTAGCCCGCCCCTGGACCCTAGCACGAGCCAGCACCAATCAGAAACCACCCTGTACTTTCCTTTGCCTCAGTCTCCCCTCTTCCCCAGCAACTGTGTAGGTATAAAAACCTGTTTAAATTTTTGCTTGGGGCCAGACTCCTCTACCCCTGTGAGGGATGTGAGTCTCGTCCCAGCTAGCTGGAATAAAATGCCTCTTGCAGATTGCATCAAGTCCGTGTCTTGGTGGTGTGTGGGGTCGTCGCTCCTGGGATTTGAGTGTGGGGGTCCCTCTGGGAATCTCACAGTTTCAGCTAGATTTACTTGCCATTGAGGCCCTGGGATCTCGTCTATCTCCACCCCACAGCATGCCATCCCTGGCTTTCATGTAGTTGCTGGGGATCTCAACTCAGGTCATCACACTAGCAAGCACTATGCACAACTGAGTCACCTCCCTAGTCCCTTAGCTATCCAGTTTCTCAGGCCCTTGTATGTCTGGGCCTTATTCCCTTGTCAGATGCGCAGCACTTCCAGAATATTTGCTCTTGATCTCTAGGTTGTCTTTCATCCTGAAAGACCCCCAGATCTGGGGAGACCCTCACTCAAGTCTCGGGATGACGCGACCACCCAATAACTTAGGAGAGACCCATCTTGATGCAACAGCATGAGGTGTATTCAGGGGGAGGAAGGGAAGCCAGATCTGGGGTCAAACACATCGTAGCCTAGCAGGCCAGAGGAGCTCAATCCCGAGCACAAGGAACAAGGGGTATTTAAAGGGAAAAACTACAGACTAGGGGGAGTGAGGGGGAATTCCAACCCAAGTCAGTTAGGGAGGGGAACATATTCCTTTTAGGAACATATTCTTTATCTACTGGTCGTCAGGGTGGAGAGCCTCGGGAACCAGTTGACCTTCATTCCTAGTTCTGCCCTCATTGTGGATCTATCAGGAGGGGCAGGTCTCAGGAACCAGAGCCCTAAGGCTCTGAGTTAAGCCAAGTTCCTGGAACCCAGAGCTCTGAACGGGCTGACCTGCATTCTTAGTTCTGCTCAGTCTGCTAGGGGTCATAAAAACTTACTTTTATGGGCTGGAGAGATGGCTCAGTGGTTAAGAGCACTGACTGCTCTTCCGAAGGTCCTGAGTTCAAATCCCAGCAACCACATGGTGGCTCACAACCATCTGTAATGGGAATCCGATGCCCTCTTCTGGTGTGTCTGCAGACAGCAACAGTGTACTCACATACATGAAATAAATAAATAAATCTTTAAAAAAACAAAAAACTTATTTTTATATCTTTCCTACTTTTCCATCCCAGTAGCTGCTCCCTATGCTCTGCAGAAGCTTTCTGTCTGTGTAATCCTGGTTGTCCCTTCTTACTTTTGCTTCCCTGATCTTTGTCTCTCTAAGGCTGGTTACTCTAATTCTCTTGCCTTATTTTAATGAAATAATTTGCTAATTCTATAACAACTAAACACACTAAGCTAAACACGGGAAGATCAAATTTCATATCAGGACTTCAAGATGTTACACTGAAGATGCATGTTTGCTATCACACAGCTTGCCACATCACACTACATCCAAATAAGCAAAAGGATCAAGAAACTGCTAACATTAAAGAGAAACTTGGACATTCCATAGTGTAGAAGGGCTAACAAAGTGATAGAATTCAAAAAGCAAATGTAATTCTGATGGAGGGAGGAGAGAGGAAGAGAAAGTCACAGACCAGAACATTCCATTACACAACCTAAATAAGCTGGAAGCAGAACTCTTGTTGGAATCCAGAAGGAATCCAGAGAGCTAACCTAGCCCCTTAGCACACCTAAGGGCTTTGGGCTTGGTGTCAGCCAACAGGATATGGGCAGGAAGACTAAGGGTGGGGATGGGGTGGGGTGGGGTTGGTTAGGTAAGGGTGGAGAGGGTGGGGTGATATTTGAGGACCTGGTTGGCAGCCTGATTGCTTCCCCCACTCAACATAGGTCAGCTAAAAACAGAAACAAAAACCAGCTTTCTGGCTGGGTCTGGTAATACATTCCTGTAGTTCCAGCACTCTGCAGGCAGGTTCTGGGAGGTGGAGATCAGCCTGGGCTACACAGTGAATATCGGGTCATTCTGGGCTGCAGTGTGAAAAAGTTGTCTCTAAAAATCAAGAAGGAGCAGTACTGGCCGGGAAAAAATCAAGAAGGAAAAAAGAAAATTTCTATGTAGGTGCAGGATGATGGCCACAGGAAGCACTCCAGGGACACAAGGGGCCTGGAGCCGTACAGCAAAGCAACAGCCACTACATTCTGGCTCTAGAGGAGACTCAGCCACTACCACACCAGTCAGGAGTATACTGATAAAACAGAACAATCTACCACATCAGCTACCCAGTCCTTTCTGAAATGGACAGCCAAAGATCAGCCAGTACATGAGGAAATCTAGGGGCATGAAAAAAAAAAAGCTAACAAAACACACAGAGAAAAAAAAACAGCTGAAGGGAACAAAGATAGAGGGAAGTAAAGCATTCCTCAGCTCCTATGAAAGCAGCAGGACACGTACTGAGCAAGCCTTCCTTACATTTGGTCCTCAGCAGAGGCATGGCAAAGGAGTGGTGGAGCAAGGGAGGGAGTATCAATAGTCAAAATACCAAAGCGGAAAATCCACAAAACAGTACGAGCTGAGAATGTAGCTCAGTTGGTTGAGCACTCCTAGAATGCATGGAGTGTATCATGTCAGCCAGATGTGCTGACACACACGAATTAACTAGCATTCCAGAGGTAGGAGGAAGATAAGAAGTTCATAGTCTAGCTGGGGAGCGAGCTTGCACTGCTGTGCAAGCCTGGGGCCCTGAGTTTGATCCTAAACCATGGTAGAAGGAAAGAACCAACTTTTTTTTTTTTTTTTTTTTTTTTTGTTTTTTTAAGACAGGGTTTCTCTGTGTAGCCCTGGCTGTCCTAGAACTCAGGAATCTGCCTGCCTCTGCCTCCCAAGTGCTGGGATTAAAGGCGTGCGCCACCACTAAAAGGCTTTGAGATTTCAAATGCTCAAACCAAGCCCACTGTCTCTCCCTCTCTTCCTGTTGCTCGCTGGATGGAGACCTCTCAGCTCCCTCTCCAGCACCATGTCTGCCCGTGTGCCACCATGCTTCCTGCCATGCTCATACTGAACCAATTAAAAGTTTTCCTTTATAAGAGCTGCTGTGGCCGGGCGTGGTGGCGCACGCCTTTAATCCAAGCACTTGGGAGGCAGAGGCAGGCGGGTTTCTGAGTTCAAGCCAGCCTGGTCTACAGAGTGAGTTCTAAGACAGCCAGGACAACACAGAGAAACCCTGTCTGGGGGTGGGGGGGAGAGTTGCTGTGGTCATGGTATCTCTTCACATCAATAGACTCAGTTAGCAGTTAGAAGTATAGCTACAAGACAGGCTTTGGGAGTAAAGCAGGTCAGACAGAAGTGGAAAGTGGCACTGAAGGCTTGGAGGATCAGCTATGTGCTTTTACTTAGCGTGTGCACATTCTTTCACAAAAGGAATTAATGTATCAAATCAGTTCCATAAGACTCGGTATCATGAACCAGCTGCAGGGTGCCTGTGTGTGATCCCAACAGCAAAAGTCTGAAGCAAGAGTTCAAACCAGTCTGGTATATATACAGTAAGACCCTTTCTCAAACAAGCCAATGAACAAATAAAACACTCCTGACCCAACTCCCCCCCCCAAAAAAAAAACCCCTCCATATCTCTATAAACGTTTAAGCACAATCACTGTATCCCACAACCACTTATTGGCCACCTACCCTGAGCCAGGCATAAGAGACAAAGAGAGAAATGGACCTTTCAGCTCTCACGCAGCTCACATCTTTGAGAAAAGATAGAAAAATCCCATGATGCTTCAGTATCTTATAAGAGACACAGGTGCTGGCTATCATTTACTAGAGTCTGAAACAAGCAAAACAGGCGGCTGACGTCTGGAGGTCCTAGAGAGGGAGGGTCAAAGATCACTTCCTCTTTGAGTTGAGACTTAAAAGATAAGTGAGGATAAACCAAGTAAACAGATGTAAAGGCTCAGTGGAGGAAGCACTCTATGGGACAAAGAGGAACCGCTAGAACTGGGGAAGTGGTTAAGGGGCAGAGCCCTTGTCTAGCATGCACACACCTGCTGCAATTCACTGCACTACAAAAGAAAAATTAAAATTAATTTAAAGCAAATAGGAAAGGACTTAGTAGACATGAAGAGTGAGTGGCATGCTAGTATGTTTTGGAAAAGTCAAGTTTCTCAGGACTGCTGGAACATACGGCAGAACAAAGGGTCATACTCTTCCACAGAACCAGGCCTCCTGAGGTAAAGGAGGGCCACTAGGAGGGGAAAAGTGAGTCCACTGAAGGACAAGTACAAAGAAGGGAGGCCTAGTCAGATTTGCACCTTGGGGAAGATGTTGCTGAAACAAGGTGGAAGGGTGCCTCTGTACCAGCAGAGCAGGCTATTCTATTAGGCCAGGCAGCAGAACAAAAGGCCACGGTGCACTTATGTGTAATTTAGGAGTTGCAAGCCCGGCGGTGGTGGCACACGCCTTTAATCCTAGCACTTGAGAGGCAGAGGCAGGCGGATTTCTGAGGCCAGCCTGGTCTACAGAGTGAGTTCCAGGACAGCCAGGGCTATACAGAGAAACCCTGTCTCAAAAAAACAAAACAAAAGAAAACCCAGCCTAATTTATATAAACCAGGTGTGGTGGAATCCCAGCTTTCAAGAGGCAGAGGCATGTGAATCTCTTAGTTTCAGGCTAGCCTGCTCTACTGAGTTCCAAAACAGCCAGGACTACACAGAGAAACCCTGTCTTGAAAAACAAAAACAAAACAACAAACCAGACCGTCTAAATAACCTAATAACTGACCTGTTATGTCTGTGCACTGACTCATTCAGAAGGTGTCAGTACATGTAAAATCTTTCTTTCAAGAATGTCCTCAGACTCGGCTGAGAGATGGCTCAGTGGTTAAGAGCTCTGACTGCTCTTCCAGAGGTCCTGAGTTCAATTCCCAGCAACCACATGGTGGCTCACAACCATCTGTAATGAGATCTGATGTCCTCTTCTGGTGTGTCTGAAGAATCAACATTATGCTAAAAAAAAAAAAATAAATTTTTAAAAAAAAAAAAAAGAATGTCCTCAGACATAGTTATTTTGTTGTATGGAAAGAAACAGGAATGTGTTTACAATAACCCATAATCTCATTGAAAAAAGAGTCAAATTGAAACAATAAACCAAGAAGGAATTTTCCTTTAAAAAGACCTACAAATGGTCAGCAAACCTATGAGAAAATGCTCAACATCACCAAGCCATTAGGGAAACGAAATCAGAACCACAAGGAGCTTTCATCTCATTCTCGTAGGACGGCCACTACACACAACAGAAAACAGCAAATGCTGACCAACGCATGAAAGAACTGGAGTCCCTGCGCACCACTGGTAAGAATGTAGAGGAAAAAGTATAACCACTATGAAGAACAGTATGAAGGTTCACTAAGCCAGGACGATAAGCGCTACACATTTTCTGTATAAGTAGATCTAGATTTAAATCTTTAGATATACTTGGGATGTGAGTATAACTAAGAGGAAGGAAGGGTTGGAAGGAAGGAGAGGGGAACTAAAGAGGAAAGATCAAATATTGCACACTTTTTTTTCTCATTTTCAGATGACAGAAACACATACCAATATTTAAGAGGCAGAAAAGGGAAATGAGGAGAGAGGAGACATGGCTGATGGAGGCAAGGATATGCACAGAGCACAACTCTACACATGACAACGATGAGAACGTCACAATGAACCTGTTATTCTACATACTAACAAAATGCTAGTTATTCTAATAACATAAGAAGGCACTAAGCCGGATGGTGGCAATGAACATCTTTAGTCCCAGAACTTTGAGGCAGAGGCAGGCAGATCTCTGAGTTTGAGGCCAGCCTGGTCTACAGACTGAGTTCCAAGACAGCCAGGGCTACACAGAGAAACCCTGTCTTGAGAAAGGGATTAAACAATAGGGGTGGGTGGTTATTAATATTTTTGTTTTGTTTTGTTTTTCAAGAAAGGAAAGAGGGGAAGAAGAAGGAGGAGAAAGGAGAAGAAAGGAGGAAAGAAGTGGAGGGTAGGAACTGGAGGAGAAAGAGGAGAGGAGATAACAGCTGGAAAAATACTGCTGTGCTCTATTTACACAAGATAGGTTAAGACAGTCAAACTAATAGAAACAGAAAATAGGGCGTGGTTACTAAGGACTAGGGTGGGGTGAGAGACTAGAAGGAGACAGGGAGTATTCCAATGAGTTTTAACTTTGCAAGATGAAAAGGGTTTATAGGTCTGATATACTCAAAGTGCATAGAGTACACTTAAAAATATTTAAATTGAGCCGGGCGGTGGTGGCACACGCCTTTAATCCCAGCACTTGGGTGGCAGAGGCTGGCAGATTTCTGAGTTCAAGGCCAGCCAGGGCTACACAGAGAGATCCTGTCTCAAAAAACCAAAAAAAAAAAAAAATTTAAATTGTTGAATGTGATGGTGTATGCCTTTAATCCCAGCACCAAAGGCAGAGACAGGGAGATCTCTGTAAATTCAAGATCAACCTAGTGTACATAGTGAGTTTCAAACAGCCAGAGCTAAATATCGAGACCTTGTATCAAAAAACAAACAAACAAACAAACAAACAACAAAAGTACTATAAAGGCTAGAAAGATGGCTCAGCAGTTAAAAAAACTGACTGCTTTTTTGGAAGATCCAAGTTCAATTCCCAGCACCCAACTGGTGGCTAACATCCATCTCTAACTCCAGTTCTGGAGATCCAACGCTCTTGCCCTCTTCTGGCCTCCACAGGCAATAGGCGCAAAACACTCATTCACATAAAAACAGTTTTCAAGTTAATAAGTTTGGAAAAATTGCTAAAAAATTAATCATTTATGGTTCTCAAGAAGCATGGTACTGTCAAATAGCTACATGCTACCTCCATGTTTAAATTTTGTTTCTTTATGATTCACTGGTCCATTCCGGCCCCCCCACCCCCACACACACCCAGACAATGTTACACTAGGTAGCCCAGGATAGGTTACAATTCTCAATCTTCCTTCCTTTGCCTCCTAAATCCTGGGACTGCAGGCATAGACTTAAAGTCAAAGCATTAGGAGTCGTGCACATTCTTTCTGCACTCACAACTGCAGAGAGCTGATTATAGCTCTAAAGATTTCATTTCAGGCAAAGGTCAACACATGGGTTTCTCCCTCTGCCACCTTTTGGGAATGCAGAACCACCTACTCTAAGATTCTGAGACCATCTTACTTTTTACTCTAGCATTTGTGAACAATGTAACACCTACCACTGATATGTCAATAACTCTCCCTAGAACTAAATTCTACAAAATATCCATATTAAGGCACAAAGAACCAAACTGTTGGAAAATGGTACTAATATAAGTCAAAATTCCAGGTATTAGAAATTTTAAATAATAGATGACATGATTATAATACCATCACTTGGGAACTGAGGAGAGACAGACCAAGGACAGCCAAAATACAATACTATCTCAAAATACAAATAACAAAAGAGATGTTTAATAAGTTCCAACAGTCTAATGTTGAGTAAGTTCCAAAGTCTAAAGCCGGCCATTGACAGACTTGATGGTATATACCTGTAATCCCAGAAGCAGGAGGGCGGCCACAAGTTTAAGGCTACCCTGATACATATGTATGGGGAGTTCCAGGCCACCCAGGGATACATAGGGGGACTCTCTCAAAGAGTCAAGAACAAAAAAATGTCTATCTATTCATTCATGCCAGCCCTGACTGAATAGATATTAAAAATGCCAGAGCAGTTATTTTGGAGAAAACATCCCAAAATTTAAAACTACTACCACTGGGTTATGATGGTGGTACATGCCAGTACTGGGAGGCCAGCCTAGTCTACAGCACAAGTTGCAGGGCAGTCAAGGCTTCACAGAGAAACCCTATCTGAAGAAAAAAAAATTCTGCCTAAAAGGCTTGAAAACCTTCAAAGGAAGATAGCTTAGACCTCAAATTTCATTAGAATTGTACAATTACAATCTATATTTCACAGTACGATCAAATGGCTAGAATGGAGAATGTGTATATTCTAAGCATATTAAATTACCACAGACTGTCTTAACTTTCATTCTTCCAGGGCTTAATGATAGAAGAAACCAGGTATTTTACACTAAAGCCAACAAATTACAGGGCTACTGTGCCATCTGTCACCCTTCCTCAATTGAAGTAAACCCCAAACAAAAGCAGATCTAATTTGTACATAACACATTGTTAAAAAAAAAAAACAAAAAAAAAAAAAAAAAAAAAACTGAAGGTTCAATGCAGAGTTCTAACCACTTATTGGGCTGGAGAGATGGGCCAGTGGTTAAGAGCACTGACTGCTCTTCCAAAGGTCCTGAGTTCAAATCCCAGCAACTACATGGTGGCTCATAGCCACCCGTTATGAGATCTCATGCCCTCTTCTGGTGTGTCTGAATTGAGCTACAGTGTATATATGTATGATAATAAATAAATCTTGAGGGCGCAAGCTCCGCAGCCAGTCCCACAACGCCCAGAGGAAGCTCCTCTCCCAGGTGACCTAACAAGCCCAGGATCACAGGATCCCAGAATCACAGGATCCCAGACACAGCTTGACTCTGAGGAGTTCTGATACAACCAGGATCACTGGAAGGACAGGCTCCAGTCAGATTTAGCAAGGGCAGGTAGCACTAGAGATAACCAGATTTTGGGGGGGGGGGGGG
>JADRCD010074105.1:1305-13486 GCA_019843815.1 Montemys delectorum | reverse complement strand
ATCAAAAAAAAGTTTCTCTTACAGAAAATGGATGCTATTTCAGGAAACTACAACTTGAAATGATACAGAGGTCAAAGGTTGAGGAATGCATCCAAAGTGAATGCATTTGCAATGAAACTCCTGTATCTAAAGCTCAGGGAAAAAAATTTCAAAAGGGACAGAAATATAGTAACAGCGAGAGGCCCAGGAAGTGTACCCTGAGACTGTCTCTCCTAAAAATATATGCATAAATAACTTCTGAAAAACTTCAATAACAATAGATATGGTAAGGTAGAAGGGAAAGTCTTCAAGCAATGAAAATAGGCTACTATATAGGGATAATGTTTTTATTCAGTGTGTAAAGATTATCTGTTATTATTCAAATGCTGATTTCACTGCCCTCATATATGGTTGGGATCCAGATTCAGTATTGTAATGCTTATTCTAAGTATCTCCTGTCTCAAGTTTATTTGAACATTGCTCTCCATTTATTCTCTGACTCGTCAATAAAGCTGTTCAGCCAGTGGCTGAGCAGAAGTGAGAATGTGCTGGATTTCTGCCAGCCACGAAGAATATGGGGGCTTGAGCTCAAGGAGAGGGTTTGAGAAGGTGAGAAAACACCTGAAGCAGAGAGAGCTAGAACAATATTAAAATGCAAGTATCATGGGGGAATTTGGTTGGGAGGTAGCCAGATTAAATTAGAAGAGTAGAATAGAATAAATCTGCTCAGCTACTATGTTATTACTTGGGAGCTGACTGGGTTTAAAAAAACTGTCACCATTTAAAATTACATCAACACTACTGAGAGAATTAACCTCTTCCAGGGATAAGCCTTGTGGAACAATGGTCTGTTCAGGCAACCTGGTCCCAGTCAAATAACAGGTCTGGGACTCCAGAGATCCGGTGAGCAATAATTTCTGCCTGCATGGGACAGAAGGTCCCATGCCTCCTGAGGCCCTGGCTCCTGTTTCAGTCACAACCCCCCCACACACACCCGCAGGAGAGAGAGGTGTGTGCTATCATGTAGACAATGACCCCAGCTCCCAACATTCTAGCTGGACCCTACTCTCAGTCATCTGTCCACAGACAGGTACATCCCACCCCAGTTACCTAAGCCCAGCTCACTATATAAGGGGCTGTTTGCCCCACCCTTCTCTCCTTTGTCTCTTCCCTCTTCTCTCTCCCCTCTTCTCTTCTCTTCCCTCTCTCTCTTCCTCTCTCTCTCTCTTCCTTTTCTCTCTCCACGTGGCCATGACTAGCCTCTTTTTCTCTTTCTCCTGTAATAAAACATCTTATGACTATGCCTTGTCTCCTTTCAACTAACCTGTCGTGCAGCCCCAGCATCTACAGCAGCAAGACCCTGACCAGCGACTCTCCTGCCCTGAGCTATGTGCTAGCCGCTTCTTTCCCCCTCCTCTTCTCCCCTTGTTCTCAGCCTCTCAGTGACATCCAGTGTCGCCTGTGATGTTGAGAGGGTGGAACCTACGTCCCTGGCTTTTGGGAGGCCAAGGGACCCCTTGCAGCTGTCTCATCATCTCTGCCCCCTTCGGACTGGGACCCAGACACCCCCTCTCCGTGGAGCGGAGTATGCAGGCAGACGCCTATACTTGTGCTGCCTAGAACACAGAAACTCTGGCTGGGTATAGGTCAGGTCATTCTATCCTCCTCCCTTTTGTCCCCCATCCACCTAGTGCCCAGTGCCTGGAATGGTGGTCCCCTGCAGTGCTCGTTGGTAGGGAGGGGCCCCAGTCCTCCCCCCAGGCTACAAGGTGGCAGAGAGCACACTCCACCCAACAAAGCCTAACTGGTTATCCAATACAAATATTTCTGTCATATACTCATAAGCAACAAAAACTGACTCAGCAGGTATTATTTTCACATTTATACAAATCTCTCTTCTCTCTTAATAATGAAAGAAAAAAAGAGCACATTGATTGGAGAGATGGAGGCCTAGAAATGAATGGGGTGGAAAGGAAAGGGGGTAAGTAATATGATTATATTTTAGTTAAAATCTCTATTTTTAAAAAAAAAGCCAAATTTAAAGTCTTCTCTGATAAACAGACATTTAAAAATTTATATTACTCATGAGAATCAAATTGGCTTTATCCCAGAGATTCAGGAACTATTCAACACATGTAAGTCAACAAATGTAATGAACCATACAAATGAACATCTTCATACAAATGAATGAAGAGAAAAATCACGTGATCATTTTTATGGATATTGAAAAAAAAAAGAAAAGGAGAAGGCCTTTCACACTATCAAACACTCATGAAAAAAATCTTGGAAAGTGCACTATTGGAAGGAACAAAACAACATGGTAAAGGCTTTATTTTCCAAACACACAGGCAACATCATCCTACATGGAGCTGAATTCTAAGCAATCAATTAAAATCAGGAATGAAACAGTGCTGTTCACTATCCCACTCATTAAAGCACTGGCTAAAGCTATAAGACAAAAAAAGAACTAAGAGAACTACAAAATATAATTTTTTTTACTTTCTCCATTTGCACAAAGTACATTACATATAAGACATAAACAATACCTCAAGACAATACAAGAAAATATCTAGAAATACCACTTTCAGCTAAATGGTAAGATATAAAAGCAACTAGTAAAAATCAGTAATTTTCACACAGAACATAACAGTGACAAGTATATTGAGAAGGATATCACAGAAATAGCCTCTTTCACAACAGCCTCAAAACTGTTGAAAATACCTAGGTATTTAGCTAACCAAGGAGTATATTAAGTCTGTGAAGAAGAGTAAGGTAAACTGGAAGATAGAAATATCTTCCAGACCCAGGAGTTGGTATAATTAATATGTTGAAAATGATCATCCTACCAAAAGCATTTTACTGATTCGATCCAATTCTAATCAAAATTCCTGATATTGTTCAAAGAAATTAAAAAAGAAATACTAAAATTTGTATAGAAGCACAAAAGATCCTAAATACCTGAACAATACTGAATAAAAGGAACAATGCTAGGGGCTTAACATATCAGAAACCAAGCTGTTATAGAACTATAATGATAAGATTAGCATGGAATTGAAACAAAAAGACACGCAGAACAGTGCAACTAATGGAAGGTCATATAGTGAAACCACCTGCAGTTTCACAAACTGGGTTCTCTCAGGGGAGGAAAAAAGGACCTGAAAGAGAATTCGAAATTCTACAGAAATCACAAAGCCAAGATGAGTTCCAATCAAGGCTTCAACTTTACTTAGAAAAGCCACACGAAAAACTGAAACCAAATCTCTAGGTTACATGATATTTGCATAACATAAACACTGCAGAAAAGGTCAGGTGCCAAAGTCCCCAGCAACTAGGATGTCTTCAGGCATCTTGGTAGGTGAGCTTCCAGGGCAGTCTGCAGAGAGCTTTTGTCTTAACTCCCTAGGTGATAGCCTCCAAGCAGATACTGCCAGAGGTCCGAACGGAGGAGGTAACAGTATAGGTGCAGAGAGTCGCAGCTATCTGATATTTGTCTTGGACCAAAAATATGTACTAAAGGACAGATACCATGTTCCATGAGTTGTGCTAGGAAAATGTGAGGTCCATATGTGTGAGAAAGAAACTGTACGCATATCTGTTAGAATTTCTTCTAGGCTCAACCCAACAATTAACTACCAAAAGCCAGATAAGAGCCTGGCTTGCTGTAAAGGACAGTTTGATTCCCCCCCCCCCCCACCTCCCTCTGTCCTCTCCCCTATCTCTCTCGAACTGTTTCTAGTCAGCCTCTTCCCTTCTTTCTCTCCTCTCTCTCTTTCTGTCCTTCTCTGTCCTCTTTCTTTCTCTTCCTCCACTCCCTTCTCACCGCCTCTCCTTCCCTGTCCCAAAGAAACTACATTTTATACTAGACCCAGGTACCTCTTTTGGGGGGATGCCTTAACTTGGGCCCACCAAGACACTTCCTCCCACCACATCATCCCACATTATAAAACATATTAATATCTATCACCAATTATACCTGAAGACTTCAGTATGAAACTTGAAACAATAAGTGATTTTTATGTACATTGATTTTTTTTTGTCTGCATATATTTCTGTATTAAGGTGTTGGATCCTGAAATAGGAGTTAAACAGTTGTAAGCTGCTATGTGGGTGCTGGGAATTGAACTCAGGTCCTCTAGAAGAGCAGGCAGTGCTCTTCAGAGCTGAGCCATCTCTCCAGCCAAATAAGTGTTTTTTAACAGAATTAAAACATCAGAGATTTACAGAAACTAAGGTACAAATTAGACAAGCATGTCTATTACTCAATTTTTATTCTACACATTGTTGATGTCAAAGTGGGTGGGTGTCTTAGTTATGTTAGATGGGCCCCCCACTTGCGAAGAATCAGAAGAGAGACTGCTGCAAATTGTAAAAGGTTTTTATTGCCAGTATACTGGGGTCATCCTGCAACAAAAGCACACACACTTTTTATACCTTTCAGTACATAGGTTTACAGCATGAGTTGGTTATCTCTCATTGGTGGAGCCCATTGTCTTTTGTTCTCATTGACCTTTATGCCCCAGGTGAGGGGGAGATACCAATTGCACATAGGAGGGGTGGGGGTGGGGAATCCACCCTCCCAGGCACGTTTCCTGGAACCGGGCATTACTCCCCACAATTAGGGCATCTCCTGGGGAACTGATGTTGCTTGGTAAACTCTTCTGAAGCTCTGTCTTTAGGCTTAATGGACATTCCTTGCTCCTTGGTATTTTTATGAGGTGTCCCTATTTGCTCAATTTTTACAGTTACATTTTTATTTCTGTAAAAAAAAACATCATGACCAAAAGCAACTTGGGGAGGAAAGGTATATTTCATATTAAAACTTATATTCCATCATCTAGGGAGTTCAAGAAAAGAACCCAAGGCAGGAACCTGGAGGCAGAAACTTACACAGAGGCTTTGTTCTGGCTTGCTACTTACTCATGCTTTGCTTACCCTCTTTCTTATAGCACTGAGGCCCACCCACCCAGCGATGTCACTACTCACAGTGAGCTTGTCCTCCTTTATTAATCATGAATCAAGAAAATGTCCCCACAGACTTGTCATTGGCTAATCTGATGAAGATATTTTCTCAGTTGAGGTTTTATTTCCCAAATGACTCTAGTCTGTGCTAAATTGACATAAAACTAACCAACATAGTAGCTGATATCATTTTACCATTTGTTTCCATTACATTATACACAGGCACTGAAGCTATTTTCACAGAAAATGAAATGATAGTTTAAAAGACTGAAAACTTATGTTACAAAAGGAAAATTTTAAAAAGTTTAATTTCAAGACACATGTGAGATTACAAAATTAATTTAGGAAGTGCAGTCCCATAGACACACAAATTATTCAGATATTGTTCTTTGTTACTATTCAGAACTTGAGATAAGAATCTATTGCTGAAGATACTACATATAATTCATGGAACATGAAGATATGAACCTTATTCTGGCCTGGATCTTCTATGCCTGTTGGCTAATATTCATAGTCCTGGAAGGGGCTAAGCCCAGTATCAGAAGATCCATGTAACCATCAATCTTACAAAACTGATAACCCTATAATAATTGATGTGACAATATAAGCACAAAAATGTGGCATGAATATTATAGGACTAGACAACCACTTTTTTATTGAACTGGAGGTCTACTCTATGAGATAGCACTCATTTCTGGCCATATTAATATGGAGAAGCTACTTATTGAAATTGAAATCATATTAAAAACAAAGTCTAAATGTCCCTTTAGTGCTGACTACTCCAAAACTTCTGATCCTTTGCATGTTTATCAGTTGTGGGTCTCTGTGTTACTGTAGTATACTGCAAAAAGAACCTTCTTTCATGAGGATTGAAAGATACACATATTGATATTACTTTTTAAAATGTTGATGCTTCAACCTAGCAAATAGTCAATGGATTATTGCATACACATTGTATCACTGTGCTTATCAATTTCTGTATTTAGTCTGATATGTTGTTATGGATGTAAACAATGGATTTGACATGAGACTACTCATCTGATAAGCAACTAAATCAGAACATCTGACTGAGTAAAGGAACTCCCTCTCTCTTTATACACATACATACACACACATGCACACACAGACACAGACACACATACACACACACACACACACAGACACACACACACACGCGCTCGTGCGCATGCATGATTTTTACACAATTAGGGTGCTTATAACTCTTTGAATGTAGGATGATTCCAAAAGTCCACATGTTCAATTGAAAGTCAGTATTCTGCTAGCAGCCTTCAAATGAAGATGTAGAACTCTCAGCTCCTCCTGTACCATGCCTGCCTGGATGCTGCCATGTTCCTTCCTTGATGATAATGGACTGAACCTCTAAACCTGTAAGCCAGTCTCTATCAAAAGTTGTCCTTATAAGAGTTGCCTTGATCATGGTGTCTGTTCAGAGCAGTAAAACCCTAACTAAGGTAGTCCACTGCAGGAAAGTTGTCTGCTAGACATAGCCTCTACTAGATGGCTCCTGACAACTAGTATGAAATTTATGGTAATAATTGCCTTATCTCTGAAATATTCTACGATAAATGTCCCTTTGATGGCTAAGATCCATTTAACACTGACTTTCAGGCAGCTAGGATGAGCATCTTAAGCCCATGCTCACAGTGATACATGTACTCCAAGGCCACACCTACAAATAGTGCCACTACCTGGGCCAAACGTATTCAAATTGCTACAGTGGTCCACCATGGCCTACAATGGGTGAGATGTGTGAGGAAAGATCCCAACATACTTCATCTCAGGACTGTTTCTTGAGGCTGATAAGTCTTTTCCTGTTATTATTAGATAGTCTAATGATTCATGAGCATTCATTCACCCCATTGGGCAGATGTTCTACATATCAACAAAGATGCACTATCATGTAGTAATGCTGTATAGACAAATTGATGATTTCATAATTTCTAATAATGATTTTTATAGAATTCCTGATTTGATTCAAATAATTTTAGGAAGTTTTAAGAGATAATTTTAATTGTTTTGCCAGAAAGATATAATAAAGTTAGAATCAAGAATAAAATGTCCCCACACCTCTTAAAATAGTAAGTAAAGGCTGCATTGATACAATGAGCTTTCACAATTACACTAAAAAAGAGAAATATGCTGGGGACAAATTTGGGATCAAGGAAAAACATTCATTCTATGTCAGATCCAAGGATGCAACACTGCTTTGTATTTGTTATCAACATCCTTCTGTAATTTCCCTTTTGTTTAACATTTTATCTATGAGGTAATTTTGTAAAGAACTTTTGTCTAAGAATGTATAAAAAGGCCAGAAAAGTGAATAAAGTATAGCATCTGGGGCTCTGGCCCATCTAATGTGTGTGTGTTTGTGTGTGTGTATATGTGTGTGTGTGTGTATGTGTGTGTGTGTGTATGAATGTATGTTTGTCTATACACCCATTTATATGTAAATGTATACATATGTAAATATGCATGAACACTTGTGGATTTGATGAAGCAGGTAGTTGGGCCAGTTCAGACTGTTCTGTGTATGAGTGTTTGTGTATCTGTGCATATTGCCTGTGTACAAGATTTTAATTATTTTCCTTTCTTGTCTCTCTAGTTCACAAAGAGTTAATGAGTTCTAAGCCTCTTTCTTGGCCAACAAGAGGTCTTGAACTACAAAGTAAGAAACCAGAGTTTATTAAAGCACAAATAGTAATAGAGTTACAGAGTAAGAAAACAGTGCTTATCACTACAGAACAGTAATAAAGAGATATGTTTCCAGAGGCCATCAACTTCTGGCCCCAAAACAATAAGAGAGTTATTAGGCTATAGATCATCAGTCTTTGGCCTTCACTCAACTCTGTGTCCTGCTCAGTACCATTTCTCTAAGGCTGGGCAGGCCCCTGGCAACTAGTCAAGACTTTTAGCCTCAAGTAGAAACCTAAAATGACAATACAGTTCAGAAATATAAAAGCAGGATGACAGGTACAGTAAGTCAGCTATGAATGAAAGTTGCCCATCAATTCACAGGTTTTATAAGAATCAACTCACATTACACAGATAAATTGACTAATGTATTAGCTGTTATTAGCTGATGTTTCAGTCAATGAAAATTGTTAGGCATGAAAGTAACATGAACTAGGTATGTGATCCAACCAATTTATTTTTTATTTCATGAGAATTTCAAGATCAAGGAACAAAAACATTGAATTTCTGATAAACGTGTCCCAAGTAGTTGAGGAAGAGCACAGAGACTTTCCTCCACAACTTTGTGTGTCAAAGATAAATGAGTTCATTATTGGTTTTCATAATGAGAAACAAAGTGTGCTCTCTCACAAATTTTCATATTGAAAAGATTTCTTGTTCTCTAATTATTATTATTAATGATTTGCCACAGATATTTTGAGGAAAATATATTTTAATATACGATGTATATTTTTGACTTGAAGATACATGTTTGTATTATCATTGTTAACAATACTTTTGCCTTCTTTTTTAGTTTTTTGCCTTCTTTTTTAGTTTGTCACCCTCAAAATGCTGACTTCAAGTGTTGACCTTTTCCTCCGACAAGATCAGTAGAAACCACATTCTTTTGTGTAATGTATCTCTAACGCTTAGGCCCTCTAGTTACTTTTATAACTTGGAAGATTATGCTATAGCAGACCTTTGGAACTAAATGAATTTATAAATTGAGTTAATTATACATGTGAAGATCTTGTGTATGAAGTAGAACTTACAAGATCATTGTGGACACCTGACTCACATGGATCCCCACTCCCAAATTATAACATTTCCTAAAAGTAAATTTGGTGTGGGATAGAGAAATTGAAAGCCTGCTCCACTGATGCCATTTTCAAGGTTTAAAGAGAATGTAAGAGAATAATGGGTTTGTGCATGCATGACATACATAATTTAAAGAAAAATAATCATGGACTTAATGATATAACAGCATTCATTTTTTTAATTACGAGGAAATAGAAAAACATTCCCATGAGTTTTTACAGAATACAAATTCTATACTTCTTTAAAAATGGAAAAGAACTGAGAGACAATTTTATTTATTTTTTTGGATTTTTTTTAAGTTTTATTGCATTATAATGAGAAAAGTTACATGATTTCAGTTTATCTGAACTTGTTAACATTTAAAAACATATTTTAAGTAAGTAGAATTACATCACATTCTTCTTTCCCTTTTGTACCCCAACTCCTCCCAGAGACTCCCCTTCAATACCTGCAATACCTTTTTTATTTTGTCATATAAATTTAAGGAGGAGTTCTATTCTATTCTATTCTTAGTGTTCATCCATTTCCTAAAGTCCAATCTGAAGTCTATAAGAGGGATTTTCCAACTGTGATATAATACACCTATGTCATGCTTCTACTAAAATATTTTGAATGATTTTTATTTATAACTTTCTTTGTTCTTTTATTGTATATAAAATAAACACTTATCATACTGTTATTATACAAGAAAATGAACTTTGTACTAATCTAATCTGTTTTACTAGGTCGTGGTCACTGATATTTGACTACAGAATTAACTTTTATGGTTTGAATGTGAAATAATATCCAGAGCTCATGAATTTAAACACTGGATCCCAAACTGGAAATGCTGTTATGAAGTTGTGCTTCCTTTAGGAAATGGAGCCCTTTTTGAAGAATAGATTGTTGTCAAGTACTGAAGGTTTATAGTTGTTCTATGTTTCTATTTGATCTCTGATTCCTAATCTCAGATCAATTGTCACTCTAGATTTCCAACACTGTCTGCAAATCTTTCCTTCCATAATGAAGTATTTCCCTGAAACTACCATCTAGACTATACATTTCATTCCTTACTTCCCATGTTATCACTTACTGTCAGAGGACAGCAACTTTCTCATGCTCCATTGTAGGACAGAAGTACATTTTTATATCATTTATGTAATCACACAAGTCAATGCCAGATACCAGTTTATACCCAACTATTTAGATTTATGTTCCTATGGAATTGTTGTTATAGACTGTTGTGAGCTGCCATGTGAGTTCTAGGAATAAAACTGAGCTAACAGAGCTCTGAACAACTTAAGTATCTCTAGCCCCACCAACCCATTTTCAACAAAATAAAATAGAATACCATACACAAGAGATTTGGGATTCAAGGACCAGCTCTGAGAAAAGCCAGGCAGGTATTGGGGTTGACCTAAAGGAAGCCGTGTGTGCTGCAGCTGACAGAGCTGGAAGAGTGGGCATACCTATGTCTTTGGAAGTCTAGGCAATTTCATCATAATATCAAGTAGCTGAACAAAGATCTACAGAATTTATGTTTTTTTCCCGTCTGGATTTTGGTCTTGCTTTGGTCTGTTCATAATGGACTCATTTAAGGATATGGTAGAGTATGGTAGGTTAAAAAGTATTTCTCACTAAAAATTGAAGAACGATATGGTGATTAAATGAGAATGGCTCCCATACAGTCATATTTTTAGAAAGGAAAGAGCCTGCTGAGTGCTCTGAGGGGAGCTCTGGCTGAAGTCAGGACCTGGTGGTCACTGCCCACAAAGGGGAGGAGCGGGTGTCTGAGCAGTGGTAAGTGGAGTCCTCCCTGGGGCTAGTTGGGGAGACAGATGGGTATGCTATTGGAGGACAGGCACTACTGAAATGCAAATTCCTGCAGTTCTTGAAAAGGTCTGGCCCTGGACAGGAAGCCTGGGCCGAGAAGGGTTTATCCCTTAAGTACAGTCTAACCCTAAGGGAGGTGCTCATGTCACTCAAGACTCACTGGCCAATCAGAGCCTTCAGGCAGACCTGCCAGTCAGAAGAAGAGGAGGGTTCTTCCGTATGTCGGGCGGCAGGTTCCGCTTTGTAGCTAGTAGGCTTTAATGTTTCTGTGCGATGTGCTCTCTGTCTTGCTACCTGATGCTATGAAGTGCGCTCAGGCAAGCTCCGAAGTTGTGATATGGTGAGCACAGGGTCACTGCCAACAACCGGGCGGAGCGGGGAGCAGAGCAGCGGGAGATGATGTGTTTTTTCCCCCAGGGGCAGGGTGGGAACCAGTGGCCAGATGCAGCCACCTGTGAAGACTTTGTGGTCCTAGCCTCTCGCTGGACCCAGCGGTAGCCACTGAATAACTTAGCTGTGGGGGCTGCATCTACGCAGAGCATTTGGAAAAGAGGCTTGTATGGATTTGGCATCAGAGAGCTCTAGTTTCTACAAGTTCTGTTCTTAGCATTTAATATTAAGGTATATGATCCTTCTGGAGTTAATTGTGTGGAGGCTGTAAAAGGCATCTCATATATTGGGTAACAATCCAGAATCAAGCTGGGATGTAAAAGAGTAGAATTGATGGTATAAAGGTTTCACAAATGCTTAGGAGATAGTAAGTCACCTTTAGAATTTAGCTGAAGGAGGACTGCCTGTAAAACACCCCACAGGTAAGTAGTGTGGTAACCAGGCCTGTTAAAAATTAGAATGCTAGGATACACATGTTTGTTCACCAGGATTGTCCAGAAATATGGCTCTAAACCATAACAAAGGAAACAACCCTAATTTACAACCAGAAACTAGACCCATCCCCATATCAAAGAGCAGGCCTCTAACAAGCTGCTCAATGAGGCATTACAGGATCACAATCAACAGTAAGGCCTGGTGTGCCGTAAAGGTTTGGTTTACTTCTTGAGAAAAGCATAATTCTGCCGTATTAGCAAGATGACACCTGGTGACAACCATTTGAAAAGGAAATAAAACAAGGTTGTGTTCAGTGCTAGTCTGAAGCTTAGGCCTTGGGAGATGCCCTGAGGTATAGAGATAAAACAGAGCTCCTCTAAAATCAGGAATATGCTTAGGAGAGCTGGTAATGGTCAGGGGCCAGGGCCTTTGGGAGGGGTTGCTTCAGATTCTGAGAACACAACTCTTCCCACTATATGGGGTTCTGGTTATCAGTCCCAAGGCCACTACAGGCTTGTTCAGTAATGTTTTTGAGATACACTGAGTTCTCTTTGTGCAGTGCTATTTGATCAGATTGCTCCTGAGTGTGTTCTATTGTATGATACTTCTGCTGACTTCATAGTTTCTTCATATGTTTTCTTCCATTTCCCCAATGTAAATAGTATTCAAGATGATATTCGTAAGAAACTTACTTAGCCTAAGAAATAGCTTATGTAAGACCCTGAGTCTCAGGTGTACATCTTCTTATTGATCCATGCCTCAGCAGGCTGAGAAATCTGCCAAAAAAGACCCTGACCCATCTGCCTAACAGGCAGAT
>JADRCD010074085.1:410-11710 GCA_019843815.1 Montemys delectorum | reverse complement strand
TTGAAACTAATAGAAAATAAAGTGGGGAAGAACCTTGAGCAAATAGGAACAGGGGAAAATTTCCTGAAGAGAATGCCAATAGCTTCTGCTCTAAGATCAAGAATTGACAAATGGGACCTCATAAAGTTACAAAGCTTCTGTAAGGCAAAAGACACTGTCAATAGGACAAAATGGCAACCAACAAATTGGGAAAAGATCTTTACCAACCCTATATCTGATAGAGGGCTAATATCCAATGTATACAAAGAACTCAAGAAGTCAGTCTCCAGAGAACCAAATAATCCTATTAAAAAATGGGGCATAGAGCTAAACAAAGAATTCTCTACTGATGAACACCAAATGGCTGAGAAACACCTAAAGAAATGTTCAACATCCTTAGTCATCAGGGAAATGCAAATCAAAACAACTCTGAGATTCCACCTCACACCAGTCAGATTGGCTAGGATAAAAGACTCAGGTGACAGCAGATGCTGGAAAGGTTGTGGAGAAAGAGGAACACTACTTCACTGCTGGTGGGATTGCAAACTGGTACAACCACTCTGGAAATTAGTGTGGTGGTTTTTCCGGAAATTGAACATAGTTCTACCAGAAGACCCAGCCATACCACTCCTGGGCATATACCCAGAAGATGCTCCATCATGTAATAAGGACACATGCTCCACCATGTTCATAGCAGCCTTATTTATAATAGCCAGAAACTGGAAACAACCCAGATGTCCCTCAACAGAGGAATGGATACAGAAAGTGTGGTACATCTACACAATGGTGTACTACTCAGCTATTAAAAACAATGAATTTATGAAATTCTTAGGGAAATGGATGGATCTGGAGAGTATCATCCTGAGTGAGGTAACCCAATCACAAAAGATCACACATGGTATGCATTCTCTGATAAGTGGTTATTAGCCCAGAAGTTTGGAATACAGGAAGAAGGACCCACAAACCACAAGAAACCTAAGAAGAAGGAACACCAAAAGGTGGACATTTCATTCCTTCTTAAAAAGGGGAATCAAATACCCACAAAAGGAGTAGCAGAGATTAACTATGGAGCAGAGACTGAAGGAAGGACAAGCATATAGCTATCTCCTGAGAGGCTCTGACAATACCTGACCAATACAGATGTAGAGGCTCACAGCCATTCATTGAACTGAGTACATGGTCCCCAATGAAGGAGTTAGAGAAAGGATCTATGGAGCTGAAGGGTTTTGCAGCCCCTTAGGACGAATAACAATATGAATTAACTAGTACCCTCAGAGCTCCCAGGGACCCAACCACCAATCTAGGACTATACAGGGTGGGACTGAGTGTTCTGGCAGCATGTGTATAGTAGAGGATTGCAAATTTGATCATCAATAGGAGGGGTTTGTTCTTGTTGTTTTTGTTTGTTTGTTTGTTTGTTTTTTGAAGGGGAAACTGGGAAAAGAGAAATTTACATGTAAATAAAGAAAATATCTAATAAAAAAAGAAATAATGGAGAAAGATTTTGGTGAATAGAAATATATAGACTCATGAAATTAAAAACTTTCAACAGCAAATTGTTACTCAGTACTTGGAAATATGAAGTCTTGTGAAGGTTCTGTGCCCTAGTGTAGGGGAATGCCAGGGCCAATAAGTAGGAGAAGGTGGAGTGGCAGGCATGGGGAGGGGGGAGGCAACAGGGGGTTGTTCTTGTTGTTTTTGTTTGTTTGTTTGTTTTTTGGAGGGGAAACTGGGAAAAGAGAAATTTACATGTAAATAAAGAAAATATCTAATAAAAAAAGAAATAATGGAGAAAGATTTTGGTGAATAGAAATATATAGACTCATGAAATTAAAAACTTTCAACAGCAAATTGTCACTCATTACTTGGAAATATGAAGTCTCTCTGATTAGTCACTTTCATACTAACATATTCTAATGTAGAGTTTTTAATGAATCTAGAATGCATATGATAAAAATAAAAATTTGTTCTAGTAGAACTGTCTTATGTAAACCCAAACTATTCACCCAACTAATAGGCTAAAATCTTCACCGTACAACTATCAGCATTTGAACTGAATATTGCTTAGTGTTTTAATATGTACTTAGGGTATGTAAGATGCTAGGGTGAGATGCTGGACTCCGTCTTCCTCGTTGTAAGTGAATAAAGAGAATTTGTCTTTGAAGAAAAGAGGTGAGGGCACTGACAAAATGAGCAGACACTTGCCACTGAAAACCTGGGTTTTATCTCCTGAATCTACTTATTTAAAAGAGAGATTCATCACCAGGATATCTTCCTTTGACCTTCACATATATGAAATGACACATGTTTACTCATACACATGGAGGCACACACACACACACACACACACATACACACAGATACACATAAGTACACTAAATGAAGAAATAAAAGTGAATGGAAATCAGAACAAATCAGCAGCACTAAGACACTGAGTCTTTGTTAAAGTTAGAGGAAGTTTTAAAAACTGACTTCTTAATTTGTAAGTAAATAAAGAAGAACCCTTCAAGATAACCACTGGCAAGCAAGCACACAGAAATAAACAAAGGCATGACCAAAATTAAAGGGAATTTCTGCCCTTACCCTTTCCAACACAAATGTTCTTACCAAAGCCAAGAAAAGAATGGAGTCCACAAGTGAGACAAAGAACAAGCGAGACAGAACTTTCTTCCAAGAAGCAAGAGAAAATGTTATAGTAGATAATGCTATCGCTATGAAATAAATAATCAAAGACTAAATGACAAGAAAAAAAAAAACAAAATAAACTGAAGTAGAAGTGAAAGAAAAGCTGATAGAAAAGTCACTTGCATTTTATAGTTTCATAAGTCATAGCTTTCAACAAACTGAAAAATGCTGCTGTTACTGATACCAAATCATGCAATAAAACAGAGAGGAAAGACTGAACAATTTAACTTATATTAAGGTGTAAATTGAAGGTAAAAACATTAGAAGTAATAGTAGTTAATGGGATTACTGCTAAAATGAAAAAGGTCAAATTTCTAGACAAATAACAGATTTATTTTGCTGCTAAATTGCCATGCCCACTTGTCTACTCCAGTAAAGTCTATGCATCAGGCTTGAAGACCTGATCATGGACCAGAGGCCTATGGCTTCAAAGGGAGTTTGCCTCCTGGGTATTTAGTCAGTCGCTGGCATCCCCTAACTCAGACATGTTCCAGATTAGTCTTTCTAATAGTCAATATGCCTTCTTATTCAGACATAAAGATACTCCAAGAAATGATTTGTAAATAGTTAAAACTAAGATTAAACATTATTCCCTAGCCAGCACAGTGTTCCAATGTATCCTAATTTATTACCAAGTTATCATTATCTTGGAATTTCTCACAAGGAAGCTGCCTTATCAGACAGGGTGTCCTCAGAGTTAGCAATAGAGGTCAGGCATTATTGCTAACTGTAAACATAGAATTCTCAGAGCAGTTCCACAGAAGACAGAATTGTCTTATATTCCAGAGAGTAATTGAAGGGCTTCCCTCACTTAAGGGCATTCTCAGGAACTGCTAGAATGGGACTTCCTGGTGCTTGCCTCTGACAGACCCAGAGAATTAGTTTGAGACTGCCAAGATAGCCCTAGTGGGAAGGGCACCACTGCTCTTCTGCTTTGCACCTGGATGTCTGATCTTACTGACCTTGATGTGACCATCATCTGCCTACATGACTTTTGTCATCTGCCCTGTTTTCTGTATACTATATAAGCCTGAATTTTACCTTGTGCAAATACACTCAGACTCAGCACTTCATTGTGTCGACTCTGTTTGTCATCCACCGAATTTTTTGCCCACCTGACCAGAACTCTACTCATCCCTTGGAACAAGAGGTCCCCGCAGTGAATCCAGTCTCTGGCACTAAATCAAAGAAAAAGTAAAAACAAAAAGAACCTAGACAGTTACAAGTATTTCAAAGATTACAAGATAGCACATGATACATTTATAAATATATTTAAACATTTAACAAGATTGTTACAGTTACAGTATAGCTATTCCATACACTAAGCTTAGTTTTCATATGCATGTAATGTGAGACATTTGATGCCTGTAGACCTGTGTATATTTGCAGGTTTATTTATCACAAGAAAATCATTGCCAAAATCACGGATGCTATTAAAACACAAATCAGATTTTCATTTAAACTGAGAATAAAAGAAGGACAATTGCTGTCATCATAATTATTTACAATTGTTCTAAGATATAAAAGTGGAAATATGAGGGAAATTATTATTTACAAATTGCATGATTATATCATCTAGAAATCTTAAGCATAGCAAAAATTGGAGATAGCAAAAGACTTCATTTGTGCAGCCAATCAAAAGATAATCAAATATAGTTTCTTGTATAATAATACTTTAGAAACTATAATAGAGAAAATGATTGCATTCACAATAATTATACATATTAATATTTCACAAATCAATAATAAAAACTACTATAACAATGATTTAACAACCTTTGTATAAAAAAAAATGCAAACTCTACCTAGAGATCCAGAAAATTGTTTAGTCCAGTAAGGAATTATATTTTTTGTGGCTTGATGACAATATAATGGAAATGTCAATTTTTAGAAATTTAACAAAGACATCCAAATAACATAAAAATACTAATGTCTTAATTTTTTGTAATAATTAGTAGCATCTATTTTAATGTTTATCTGAGGAAAAATTCAAATATTATTAGATAAATAAAAGACAAAAAAGGAAATATAAAAGCATTGGTTTACCAAATAAATAATATACTAATAAGATTACATTAAATGGTACAGTAATTAGGAAACTTTGGGATTTAATTTTTCTACTGAAATAGTCAGTGTACTGGTTATTAGTTCCTAATTTGTTGCTGTGATAAAACACCAAGGCAGATGGTGTCAGAGACAGCTGAGAGACTTCTTATTGAACCACAAGGAGAAAGTAGAGAATAAACTGGAGATGGTATGAGGCTTTGAAATCTAAAACGACCTCAGTGACGTATTTCCTCCAGCAAGGCCATGCCTTCCTTGATCTACCCAAATAGCACCATAAACTGGGGAGCAAATAGTCAAACATTTGAGTTGTGAGGGATATTCCCACTCACACTACCATGACCAGTTAGACACTTGGTGAAATAAAGCCAATCATATATGCATGCAAACTCTTAGTAACAAGAAAAGACAAAGAAAAAGTAGATTTCATAAAAATTAAAATGTATATACATATATATATATATTAAATACATTGTAAAGAATAAAGAAACTCTGAGAAAAAATAATATTCTATATGTGATTTAGTTTGGTACTCAGACTAAAAAGTCTTTACAACTTAATAAAAAAATGAACAATGCAATTAAAAATGAAAACTGAGATAATCTATTTATACTCAATTAAAAAATGAAGAAGGTTTTGGGTAGATATGTCTCAAAAATATTGATAAATGATCCATCAAAATATATTTAGGTTATCTGTTCATTAAAGAAGTAAAATGCTAATTGTCTTTGCCTATGGAGGAAGACACTCAGAGCCCCTGCCTACTGCCACATAGCACGGGCATGCAGGCAGATGGGTGGGCAGTGCCACCACAATGACCAAATATGTGGTGGGGCATAGAACACAAAATGTTGCAGAATGGTTGTGTACCATGAAGAGAGGCAGAACTGGAGACACAAGGAACAGCCTGATGTGAGTAGCTTGTGCTACCACATGAGGCCATGGTGAGGTCCTGGCCAATACTGCTGCTGCCAAGGACCAAGTCTGGATCCGAGGCCCTGCAGCAGCAGGGGTCTGTGGTAATGCCCATAATTCATATTGCCACCAAAGGTCATGCAGATGTGCCTGATCTGAGCTGCTGCCTGGGCCATGTTAAAGTCCTAGGGCTTTGCAGAGCTGTCCCCACCTCTCGCCTAGGCAACATGGGAGAGCTAGCCCTGGCCCTTGCTGGCAGCAGCACTCAGGAAGCAGGTCCTGCATATCACCTGGGTAGTACATTAGAGCTGGCCCTGGTGGCCTAGGTGTAGGAGAGCTGGCCCAAATGGTATGAACTTGGAAAACCCAGCCAGATGCAACAGGCAGAAGAGCTGGCTCTGCTCTTTACCTGACAAAGCAGGAGAAAGGGCCCTTATGTCAAGGGCACAGGAGATCTGGCAGGCTGATTAAGACAGCTAATACCCTGGTCCAGATCCAGGACTTCAAGTTGACCCATCCAAACATCTGCCCCATCTTTAAACTGCTAGAATACATGCAAGGGTCAGCCCTGCAGAACCAAAGCTGCAGAATTTCCATCACACAGGGCAACAGCAGGGTATCTGAGAAGAATCCTTGTGAGGATCCAACATTAATGGTATAGCAGAAGCCAGAGGCCTAGAACCAGACCAATGACTCATTGCAATGAACATTTGCATGTAAAGCTGTTTGAGCAAAAGGATACAGTGTGTCCTATACCTTGACTCACTGAAGCTTCCATGGCAAAATGTTGTTATTTTTGTTGTTGTTGTTGTTGTTGTTGTTGTTGTTGTTGTTGTTGTTCTTTTGAGGAGGAGGTTGCAGGTATGGAGCTCATATATGAAAGGATGGGAAGATGACTGGGCTTGCGTTGCCTGATGGGAAGTTCACAAAAAGTTAATACATGTCTTTTAAAGAAAGAAGTCAAAATACAAAGAATGGGGTTATGAGAAGACTCAGCACCTTTGAGCATGCATTGCTCTTGAGGAGATCCAAGTTCAGTTCTCAGCACTCACACGGTATCTAAAAACTGGTTTTAATTACAGTTATAGAGTATATGATACATCATCTGACCTCCACAGTCTCCTGCATGCATGTGGTGCATACACATACCCTAATTTGTGTCCATACACACACACACACACACACACACACACACACACACACACACACACACATCCATATATATATATATATATATATATATATATATCCATATATATGTATGATATATATGTATATCCGTACATATATATGTGCATTAAATAAATCAATAAATGAATATAGAAAAGAAAACTATGAGATACCTTTTTATACCAATTAGAATACCAATAACAATAATAATAATAATGTAACAAGTATTTCCAGGACTTTGATAATGCATAGATGGCCATACATTATTGGAGAAAATACTTAATAATATCATTGTTATGAAAAGTTTCAGGATTTTCTTTTTCCAGGTGACAACTGATATGTGACCCAGAATTCGACTCCTAATTGTATTTCCATTAGAAACAAAAGGCACATCCTCGAAGAAACCTGAACATGACTGTGAATATGTACAACCATGTCATTCATAGCCTAAACAGAAGCAGCCCATGTGTCTATCAGTGAATTAGTGAAAATTATGGTTCACTCATGTAAGAAATTGGGATTATATCTATTAAAACTCAATGAAGTCTTGATACATACAGCAACTTAGATGAACTTCAAAATCACACCATGTCAAAGTTCTGAGCCAGACATTAGACCATATATTGTTTGTTTCATATTTTAAAAAAGAAAGGCAACCAACACATGCAAATACAATTCTAGAAAGCAGATTCTATGAGCATCTGAATCTGGGTGCTGGGACTGGGAAAGGAGACTTGGTCCCTGGATTTCAAATAAAATTATTAATTTCCTGCTGAAGATATCGACAACATTCTCTACTCTTTTTGTTTTTCCTTCATTATAAATGTCATAAATAAATGAATAAGATCACATAGACCTTGTGACCTGAACTGAATCAACATCCTTGGTTTGCAGAAACCTTGTTCTGATTATCATGATACCCAACTATATTGTTGACTGAAAACATAAGTTAAAATTGGTTATTTCCTACATTTCTAACAAACCAGTAAAACAATCATACAGAGACTGTCTCACTCACAGTGAACACAGCAAGTAGGTGCTTGGATGATTGGAGCTGATGGACCAAGAGTGAGGCCGTGCTTAAAACACAGGAAGCATCTTCACCAACTTGCACTGAGAAGCTTGACTTACCTGTTTTTCTCATTTTCTTACAACTCTCTCTTGAAATCACCATCTACTAAATTCTTGGACCATGAGTTGCCTCTGCTGCTTGTAATGCTTAATCAAGACCGTGCAATGCATAGACAATGCATTTTCCTATATTCCTATCAGGGACATAAGAAATGAGCTCATATAAACTCAATGGTTAAATATCTTTTGTCCTGTAGAAGGTGTTGCATAAGTGATATTGGTGCCTGAGTGTTAAACCCAAGCTTTGTTCTGGTGCAGGTTAATTGTCCTCATACAGTTGGTTCAATTAAAACTCACTACATCATGTCTAGAAAACAGGCTAAGAGTCAGACTAGCTTAGAGCAAATATGTTGTCCTGCACAGGGGTATGAGAAATAGATGATCTTTTCTAAATTCAAGGTGATGGTGTTTCGCTAAGTGATGCAGAGAATTAAATTATTCCCTCCTTGCTTCTCCTCCAAAATAAATGTATCTACACACTCACAAGATGTGTGTATATTTAGGCAAAATCGTGAGATTTTCCTTGTTAGACATTAATAAAGAGTTTGCTGACATTTAATCCCTAATTCCTAGTAAAGAGTTTGATTTGTCTTCCTCTCTGATGACCAGATTTTATAGATTTGGATGGTTCCAGGCAGACTTCCAGGAGTGAAAAGGTACCAAGCCTTACTCAGCTGTGACCCCGGTGAGCTAAGGTAATGTACACACTCTTGTCAAGTCGACCCATTGATGTAATAGAGGCTTGAACGCCATGGGGATATCCATTGCCTGTCTGACTGGATTTAAGGCCCATTAGATGTTCCTTACCCTACCCATTCCCTTGTTTTCATCCAAATCCGACAGAACATCATGCCTTACTTTTGAGTAGACCTTGCTTGCACAATCAGCTGAAGCTCTCGAGAATAGAAATTTGGGGTCAGATCTGGTCTATTCACACCTCGTTGTCACTGCACCAACTGTTCCCTCAGACTCAAGTGTTTACTCTCTAGGGCCAGGTTTTACTTCTTTAGAGCCATTGTTCAAATTTACCTACTCATTGAAGGCCACCCTCTCCCCTTTGAATTCTTCCCCTTCACCTAACTCTGATATTTCATTCTTCTTCCTCACGCTTTACTATATGGAGTAATTATTTGCCATTTATCACTCTCTAAAACACGATGCAGGATGCTTTGATTTTTTTGGACAGTCTTTTCCTACTGTGATATAATTTAAAGCACTTAAGGATTAAACTCTTTGTTCATTTTTCTATATAGAATTGATAGTATACACTGTACTGACACCCTACACCTCTCCAATCTCTGTACTAAGGCACTCATTCCCTAGCTATGGGCAGTGATGGAGGCACTCAGGAAACATTATTAGGAACTCAGGAAACATGATTAGACTCATGCTCTGATGCTGGACTTCCCGTTGTTCAATGTAACAATCCTATTTAGGAACGACCCATGTTCCAAACCTAGTAGACACAGAAGTATAAAAACCCAAATTTGCTATGTTAATGAGGGACAAATCTGAAGGATTTTAATGTTACAGTCTTTACTGATATAATAAAATACAACAAACAAAAGCAACTTGAGGAGGAAAGGGATTGCTTCATTTGATACTGCCAGGTAATCGTTTATCACTGTGAGAAGCCAGGCAGGAACTCATTCAGGAAAGGAAACCTGAGGCAGGAACAGATGTCTAAGCCATGTATAAGGGCTTCTTATTGGCTCGTTTATGTGTTTTTAGCGCCCCCCTTCTGGTCGCCTCAGGCACTACACACACATGTGGCACAGATGTATACGTAGGTGAAACATCCATACACATATTTTATTTTTTTTAAAATGTTTTAAAATAAAAGGGGGGACTGTCTAGCATTTATCCATAGACAGCACAAGTATACCATACTCTCCCCTCCCAAGACTCAGAACTCACTGAGGAAGGTAAGCAGAAAGATTGTGAGACCCAGAAGTAATGGACATTTGCATTGAAATAATAATTGCTAGAAAACACAGAACAGTTGCACACATGAACGCACAGTAGCATAAAGAAGACATATATGAGATCAAGCCAGTTAAAATCACAGCATACTAGGACCCAGTATGTATAGGGAGAGGCTCATGAATCCCCTCCTTAGGTGGGGAGATAGTAGTAACAGACAGCTTCTGTATGAGATAGAGGCATCTTCATGGATGTGGTCCCCAAGAGGTTACCCGAGCTCCTTAGGTGACCTTACATTCACAAGAAATTTGGAGAGAATAAAGGTATGAATGATGGGGAGAAGTTGGAGGTGAAGAATGGGGGTGGATTTGATAAAAACACATAATATGCTTGTATGAGATCCTCAATAAAACCTTTAAATAAAAAAATAATTACACACACACAGTTACTCTCAGTTCTTATAGCTTGGAATCGAGGAGGGTATAATAAGAGAAATGACATTTATTGTGTATAATAGTAAATGCCATAGGCAAAACAACCAACCTTGTGAGTAGATGTTATTTTATTCAAACAGTGTTAGATCAACTGGCATCATCAACACCACCTGGGAGCTTGTTAAAAATGAAGAATCTGAATTCTCAACCTATGAAGTCAAGATAATAATAACTTTTTAATGTATTTACTGCCTTTTCTCTTTCTATTGTATCACTAGATTTAAAAGGTATATATACATTCCCTTTCCAGACAGGAGTTGAGATGCATGCAGTATGTTTGCTACTAATATTCCATCACCCAAAGCAGGCCACACGCTGGGAGACTGCCTAGAGAGCTTAACTGAGTGACTACATAGTTGCAGAACAGTTTATCAAAATAATGCAAAGATTATTAAAGAATTGTGGTTATTTTATTTTACTAACTACTGTGTAGAACCAGAGTTGAGCAAAGTATGATAAAGGTCTTTACAGACCAGCGATTACTGTTTCTTACATTATATAACTGAGCTTTAATATGCCATCTTCGGTACAATTCTCTTTCTGGATCGAATTCTGGAAAGTACAGTATTCCATATTTTCCATCCATGCCTTGGTGGCCTAAATAAAAAAGGTACTTCAGATAATTACTGATCAGCCCTTAAATTAGCTATTATTCTAAGAGAAGACTAAAGGTAGCTGGTCATTACATGAATGATTTTGCACTGGCTCCGTTGAATTTCTGGCTACCATTTCCTTCCGTGAGGTATGTTACTTGTTTAATCAGTTATTCCTGGGTCTGTTGCTGAGGTAGAGTTATTTTTTTTTTTAATTTTCTTTTTTTTTTTTAAATTAGGTATTTTCTTTATTTACATGTACATTTTCCCTTTCCCATTTTCCCCTCCAAAACAAACAAACAAACAAACAAACAAAAACAAGAACAAACCCCTTTTGCCTCCCCCC
>JADRCD010074079.1:5457-22119 GCA_019843815.1 Montemys delectorum | reverse complement strand
TTTGTGCTCTCAGAAAACACTTCCCAGAAGATGTTACCTTAATGATGCTGGTCTCTTCTTAATCACCGCTAATTTCTTAGCTCCAGCTAACCAGCATCAATAGTTCCAGTAATGTAAAGTTTTCACTTTAGTAGTTCTGGTATCTTGTTGATCACAGCTGATATTTCAGCCCCAGCTAACCAGAACCACAGAATCTTCACAATCAAAACAACATGGCCCTGATAAGAGTCTTTAATCTTTCCTCTGAAATTTCCCAAGCCAGGCCTCCATCTTTTGCACTGTTCTCAACATGATCTTTTAAGCTCCCACAGAACACCCCACAGAGTTCTTAACAATGGCTCTTTTAGCTCAAAGTTCCAAAGTCCTTCCACAGTCCTCCCCAAAACATAGTCAGGTTGTCACAGGAATACCCCACTCCTGGTACCAATTTTTATTAGTCAGGGTTTCTATTCTTGCACAAACATCATGACCAAGAAGCAAGTTGGGGAGGAAAGGGTTTATTTGGCTTATTTCCACATTGCTGTTTATCACAAGGAAGTCAGGACTGGAACTCAAGCAAGTCAGGAAGCAAGAGCTGATGCAGAGGCCATGGAGGGATGTTCCTTACTGGCTTGCTTCTCCTGGCTTGTTCAGCCTGCTCTCTTATAGAACCCAAGACTTCCAGCCCAGGGATGACACCACCCCTTTGATCACTAATTGAGAAAATGCCCCACAGCTGAATCTCATGGAGGCATTTCTCCATCTGAAGCTCACTTCTCTGTGATAACTCCAGCCTGTGTCAAGTTGACACACAAAACTAGCCAGTACAGCATCCAACCAATGGACAGAAGCTGCTGATCCCTGTGGTTGAATTAAGGAAAAGCTGGAAGAAGCTGAGGAGGAGGGTGACCCTGTAGGATGAGCAGCAGTCTCAATTAACCTGGACCCCTGAGATCTCTCAGACTGGATTACCAACCAGATAGCATACACCAGCTGATATGAGGCCCCCAACACAAATTCAGCAGAGGACTGCCAGGTCTGGGTTCAGTTAGAGAAGATGCACCTAACCCTCAAGAGACTGGAGGCCCCAGGGAGTTTAGAGGTCAGGTGGGGTGAGTGTTTTGGGGGTAGGGACATCCTAGTGAAGACAGGGAAAGTGGAGGAGGTATGGGATGTGGAACTGTCAGAGGGTGGGCTGGGAGAGAAATAAAATCTGGAGTGTAAAAAAAATATTAAATCAAAAGAAGGAATAAAAATACAAAAGAACATTAATAGAATTTAAAGTAAAAACTAGAAAGTATAGCACATATCACACACACACACACACACACACACACACACACACAAGATGGCTTATTACAGACTATCATGTCTGACTAAGGGTATGTACTTAAATAATTGATACTGTAAAAATAATTTCATTAATAATAATAATAATAATAATAATAATAATAATAATAAAAGCAGGCTGAGCATACCATGTGGAGCAAGGTGTTAAGCAGAACTCCTCCATGGCCTCTGCATCTGCTCCTGCCTCCAGGTTCCTGCCCTGCTTGAGTTCCTTTCTTAAATTCCTTTGATAATGAACAGCAATTTCCCTTTCTTCCCCAACTTGCTTTTTGATTATGATGTTTTGTTACAGCAATAGAAATGCTAAGACACTAGAGAAGCAATTTTAGGTCATGCTAATATTTTAGTCCAGTAGGGGAGCCATGTATTGTTCCTTGGATATAAAAAATAGCAGTCATAGAGAATACGAATTGAGTGGGCTTGGAAAAAGAGGTGAAGAACCAAAGGATTCTATAGTGGTCTATCTCTTCATTACTTCAACATTAAAAACATCTGTTTTAATCATGACTATAGTTAACTGAAGTGTTGCTAGTGATATTTCTAGTAGTATTTGAGAGTTATATAATAAAAACAATGCCCAGTTGAGGGATGGGGCCACCCAGCCATCTCAAAAATTTTAACCCAGAAATGTTCCTGTCCAAAGGAAAGACGGGACAAAAAAATGGACCAGAGACTGAAGTGATTGCCATCCAGAGACTACCCCACCTAAGGATCTATCTCATCTGCAGACAACAAACTGTGACACTATTGCTGATGCCAAGAAGTGCCTGCTGACAGGAGCCTGGTATGGTTATTCCCTGAGAGGTTCTACCAGCCCCTGACTAATATAGATGCAGATACAGCCAACAATTGGACTGAGCCTGGGGGATCCCAATGGAGGAGTTAGGGGAAGGACTAAAGGACTGAAGGGGATTGTAACCCCACAGGAAGAACAATATCAACTAACTGGACTACCCAGAGCTCCCAGAAACAAAACCACAAACCAAAGAGTATACATAGAGGAATCCATGGCTCCAGACACATATGTAGCAGAGGATGGCATTATTTGACATCAGTGGGAGGGAAAGCCTTTGGTCCTGTGGAGGCTTGATACCCAGCACAGGGGGATCCTAGAGGGGTGAGGAGGGAGTGGGTAAATGGATGTTGCAACAGTCTCATAGAGGCAAGTGGAGAGGAGACAGGAGGGATGGGATGGGGAGTTTGTGGAGGGGTAGCTTGGGAGGGGGAGATATTTTGAAATTTAAATGAATGAAATGATTAATAATAAAATAAATAAATAAATAAGAAAACATTCATGTCGATTGATACAAACCTAAGAAAAATTTCAATCAGACTTGGATAACAATACATTTTAAATTCATCTTTTATACCCAATCCAGTGATTCTTAGCTATTTGAAGGCAAGCATTAATATCTTATACAATTTACCATTTCTTTTTTCTTTTTATGCGTGATATCATGCTCATAAGATGGATTCATAAAACTTCATTTAACTAAAATTAGTAATTTCTGCCTAGGCACAAATTTTTCATTAAACCTTTGGGTTTATGTATCAATTAAATCTGTCATTATGATCTATACTAAGGTATAAATTTTCCTTTTCATTCAAATGCATTGTAAAATGCATTAAATACCAAGAGGGTATATAAAAGAGGACAAGTAATGATTTCTACTCTGTTCATGAACTAGAAGAGCTGAGTGGTATTAAGGTAGGAAATAGTATTAGGAAACTATTAAATATATGTGACATTGTAAGCTATGCTTCATAGGCCAGATGAGAGTTTCTCAGGAAGACAAGTAAGTGTAAAGGAAGACAGTCCACATAAAGGAGATATCACGAACAAGGTGTGAGATAAGAAGAGCATTCAAGGAATGTGATATAATGAACAAGGTGTGAAATAAATCGACCACTTGAGGGGGAAACCAGTGGAGCATTCATGGAATTCAAATATATCTAGGAAATAAGATATGTAGAAAGAATGACAAGTTCATGAGAAGTGAATCTGGGGAGTTAGGAATTATTCTGGTTGCAAGATCTCTTACACCATGTAAGACATTTGACTTGAATAAGCAATTGAAAGAGTATAGTTGAAGACAGTATGAGAAATATGTGAAGTGGGGTTAACAGGCCACTAGATATGGTGTTATCTCATGAAGATAGTATATATACCATGTTGTTTAGCTAATGTAATTTTTATGGTCTATATTTAGTCTCTTTAGTAGGACAGACTCATTTGCTGCCTCATGAGTATTTTTTTAAATGCAAAATTAGTGTCTTATTCTTTCTTTGCTTGTATACCTTGATTCTACATATGCATAAATAATGGTACAAAATTCAGAGGCAACATATTCCTTAATGGCTTGAAATAACAATCATTGTTTCTGCTATGATCATAATAAAAATATTAAGGGAAAAATCTTTTAAGTAATGTTTACCTTCAGTCTTTTTAACCTCAGAGCAAAGAAGGAGAGAATGGGTCTAGGGAAAATGCAGGAAATATCTCTTTCTTTTAACTGTGGACTTATCAATATTTTCCCTAAAGTACCTCTAGAGGTTTTGTCAAATGTTTCGAAGCTGAGAAAAGAAAAATGGTTATTTGAATAGAAATGAAGCTTAAAGACTCAGTGATGACCTACTCTAACATTTCTCAGAAGTGTTGTCAATGAAAAGATTGGATATCTTCTAAAAGTCAGAAGGGAGCTAAGGGACAGTATTTTAAGTATATCTCAACCACTAAATTGAGGTGTTTAATTTTCAATAAATAATTCCACACTTGTATCCATACTATGCACTGTGATCACAGTCACACCTCAGTACCATTTCTCACCCCCTTCTACTATTGCTAATCCTCATTAACCCTAACTAGTCCGCATGCCACTCCCATGTTGCTCTTGTCCTCCTCCTCCTCCTCTTTCTCCTCTCTTGTGTACGTGCAGGTGGTCTCAGCTGCTGTGTGTCATATCTAGAAGACAGCACTTCACTGCTTCCTTAGTCTTACATTCCCATAGTCTTTTCACCTTCTTTATGCAATGTTCTTTAGAACTTAAGGAGTGACATAGATGTCCTCTTTAGGGCCAACCACACAATTGTTACTGATCCTCAGAACTGAGCCCAGTTAATAAGTCCTCAATTTGACCATTTACTGACAAGGGAAAAATGTACCTTCTATGACCCATGGTGACAGCTATACTTGTCTATACATATAAAAATAAATATTTAAGGACTATTGAGATGGCTCATCTCATAAAGACACTTGATGTCAAGCCAGATGACATAAGTTAAATATCAAATTCACAAGGTAGAAGTAGAGAACCAACTCCAGCATGTTGCCCCCTCTTAGTTTCACACAGGTGCTGAAGTACACACACACACACACACACACACACACACACCGTGAGATGTTGAAAGAGATTTATGAATAAGTGGGTAAAGAAGCAATGTAATAAGAAATTAAAACAAGTATTTTAAAGGTTGTTTAATTGTAATAATTATCTAGCAAAACATTTCTCTGTACGATCTGTAACAAAACATGACTGAAAGAGTGGGAATATGTTCAGCGAAATATCATCTTTGTGGGATTAAAGAGCAAGTACAAAAGGCACTACATAAGACAAGGCATAATAATGCATTTGGGAGTTAAACAGACATCTTCTAGATGAATTATAGACAAGAAAAGACAACATAAGAGAAGATAGGAATAAAAAGCTAGGTAGAATCAACCATTTCCCATGTTTAGGCTTGTTGGAGGATTTAGGCCAAACCGCAACAACAATTACAAACTAGTAAAATGGCTTAAATCAGGGTCACAACTCATCATCTTTGCCTTCCTAAAATACCACCCTGTACTGAGGCACAAGGAATAGATAGATGTTCTAAGAGATTTAGGAAGATCAACTCGCACTCATCTCCACTTTCCAGATGTGTAAAACAAAGATCATATTTCCTGACTGAGTGACACAAAATTTTTTGTAACTGCATGTAATATAATATACTGCTCATTTATTTATTCAGCATCATTAAACACTATGTTAAAGGATAAAACTTCCAGAGTTATTTTCATTGTGGAACTCACAGGATAATAATAATAAAAGACAGCAGCCAGAAACTAAAGCTCAGAATGATTTCCTCACAATTGCTACTGTGAGGTAAAAGAGAGTTCTATGAAACTTTGTAACTGAGGAAGCAAGGGTGAGGTACTTCCTTGAGGAGGTGACATTGAAGCTGAACCATTAAAGATAAAATGTAATAAATTTTAAAAGATGTTTCCAAACAAAAGGAACACCATGTGCAAAGTCCTTGAGAAAGGAAAGGAATGGTATGAATGTGTAGTTGAAACAAGTTTAGTGTGGCAAGCTGTCATGGATGGGAGGTATTTAGCACAGCACAGTACTTGACTCACTGTGGGTGACCAAACTGCACTTATCTAATGTACAACTAAGAAAGGTGTTCCGAAGTAAAGAGCCAGGCTGGAGAAGAATGTAACCTCAAAGCACAGGAGGAGCACATATGTATTTGTAGTCAAAGATAAAAGGACCAGCAGAAAGGAAAAACTAATAGCATAAGAGGGAATACTTAGAAGTGATACACTTTGAAAGAAGTAGGGAGATACTGGTAGATGGATAGCCTTGGAAACAAAGAACACTTCCTTCATTGAAATGCCTTCTTTGTACAAAGACTCCGGAACACAGAGATATGCTAGAGTGAATGCCCCAGTTTGTGAATGCTCATTGTTTATTTTTTTCTAAACTTCAAATTTGGTTTCAATTTGTACTTAATGTGAAATTAATAATGGTGGAAGTATTCACATGGCAGTAAACCACACATACTATAAATCAGACCTTTTATTTACTATTAATTACAGAATATTTATTGTGAATGTTACTTTCTTCAGTCATCTCATTTACACCTATTTTATAAGTGAGAAAAGTGAGCTAATATGCTTTCCAAGTGTCAGAACGTGGAGCCAACAGCAGTCTGAGACAAAGCTGTTCCTTTTCCATGCTGTCAGTCTCTATGGTAGAATCACGTCTGAGAACTTGTAAATACTAAAAGAGAACTGTGTGAAAAATGCAATTAGAGCACCGAAAGGGATTTATTACAGAAATGGCTTGGAAAGAAGATGAGGTATCTGTGTAGTGCTGGGAGTTTCAAACTTATAGTGAATCACTAGAGGTTTTCCTGAAGAGGTGATATATAGACTGAATAACTATGCAAAAAATCATTAAAGGATATATGAGGGCATTTGAAGCAACAAGATATGGGGCAGAACCTCAAAGGAGTTTAGGATCACTGGAGTATAGGTCTTGAAGAGGGAAGAAGGGACCTAGTTATAAAAAGGGGAGTGTGAAACAATTTCCACTGCATCACCTTTACTAAAAAATTTCTGAACAGTGATTAAATTTGAAGTTTTCATCAATATGCATGACACTGATGTGCTGTGTTAAGGCAAATGGGGCCTACTTCATTTGTGTTTGTTATAAAGTTTTGTATCCATTAATAAGTACTAAATGCCTAAAACATGGGCTGGCTAATTTCTGTAGATATGTGATGATCGAAAACTATTGTGTCTATATTCATGGGCCTGATCGTATATACAGTAAAGGGAAGCTTTATTAGAAGTGTCAAACAAATAGGTTTATGATTTTTGAGTGTTGGTATTAGCTACCCAAAACATGATTGCCATGAAGATTCTTCAAAGGCTGCTGTCTGAATTCCTTTTCTCATTGCTGTGACAAAGTATTTGTTAAAAGCAGTTTCAACATGGAAAGGTTTCCTTTAGGCTTACAATTCAAGATAATAGTTCATCATGGTGGAAAAGGAATGACAACAGGAGCATAAAGCAGGGAGTGAGATGGATGTTTGTGCTCAGCTCATTTTTGTCTTTCCAGTCAGTCTAGGACTCTAGGCCATGCACTGTATCATAGATAGTAGAGGTGTGTCTTCTCAAGTCTGTTAATTTATTCTGGAAATTTCTTCACAAGTCAAGCAGAAGATACATTTTCATGCTGATTCTAAATCCTACCAAGTTAATGAATAAGATTAGCCATCAACTTCCACAGATTGTAAAGTCTGGAAACGCAACCTTAAGGAAATAAATTTAGAACTGTGATTAAATAATTATATGATAACTGAGTGGCCAGAAAGAAAACTATATTCCAAGCAGGGAGGGTAGCATATGTGAACGCTCTGGGACACTGTAAACCATCATCTGTTTGCTATATCTTGGACTCGGAGTGTTTCCCAAAGGTCCATATGCTGGTTTGGCTCTAGCCTAGTAGCATTACAGAAAGGTAGTTGAAGAATTAAGAGGAGTTTTTTTTTTTTTAGGACAATGAGGCTGTTCTCTTGAATTGCATAGTGGGGAGCCCGGCCTCTTTTTTCCCCTCTTTTTACTCTCTGGACATGAAACAAATTATTTTCTCTGCTTGATGCTCCTTACCTTTGTAGGTTGACTCACTACAAGAAAAATAGCAGCAGCAACAAACAAACATAGAATGAAACATCAAACTTCATGAGCCAAATAAACATTTACCTGTAAAGTAATGGTGATTAGGTAGTTGTCACAGGCATTTGTAGAAGTTATGAACATAAAGTAGCATGATGGTATGATCATATTTATGAAGATACTACTTATCTGGGTTGTAGGACATCAAGAAATCAACCTGGTACATATCTAGAAGCTTCACCCATACTGACTAGATTTTATAATGCTGAAAATTGCTATATAGGCTGCTCGTAGTCAAAAATTCATAAATAGTCTTATACAGCTATGAGCCTGATGAGTTATAAGAAGGACTGGCCTGGCAATATGTGTCCACTGCTGGAAGAGTGCAATGACTGCTATGGCAGTAACCAACTGCTTTCTGGTTATATTTAAGACCCACAACACAAGAAAGAGCTTGTGCCTATTAGTGTAAACCTGTTTGGAAACCTATGGCTGGGGAGCTCATAGGCTCTAAGGAAGAACCTACTATTTTAATGTTGGTAAATGGACACAGCATTAAACTGCTTTCTAAATACTTAACTTTATATTTATATATTACTAAAGCTTCCAGTCCTCATCAGAGAAGCTAACTTTCAGAGATGACAGTACAGTAATTCATAACTGTTCAATTTGAAAAAAAAAATGAAGTGTTCAGCCCTGAATAGGACATCTGTATATCTGCTCCTTACAGAGCTCAGGGAACACTGGGGAAGAAAGGTAGAAATAAAAGAGCTTGGGGAGAACTGATCCAAAACAGTATCTTCTGGATACGGCAAGGACATTGCATTCATGAACTCATAAGTGCTGTGATTACCTGCACAAGATTAGCACAAGTTCAAGCCAGTCAGAATTTCAGTATGGACAAGGGAGGGTCACCTAAAGTTCCACAACCAGGTGAGGAACTGTTGGGAGTTGATGAGAGCTGGAGAGTCAGTTTGTTGCAGGGGTATGTATGGTCCCTAGTAGGTTGACCATGATCTAGAGGATGATACTGCATTCCTGTGCATATGCTCAGTACTAACAGACACAGTAGGTTAATAAATATTAAAAACAGTATGGTACTAGCACAAAAACAGAAACAATGACCATGGAATAAAATAGAAGACCAAACATGATTGCACATAACTACATCTTCTTCATATTTGACAAAGATTCCAAAAACAGAGACTGGAAAAATAGACAGCACCTTCAACAAATGACATAGTTTCTAAAAAATAGTTTCTAAATAGTATTCCATTTACTCAGGAATAAAGACCAACAACTGAAAAATGGGGCCTCTAAAAACTTAAAAGCTTCTGAACAACTAACGAAATAATCAATTGAGTTAAGAGGAAGCCTACAGAATGGAAGAGAATCTTTGCCAACTGTGTATTTGATGAGGATGCAGAATATACAAAGAAATCTAAAAATGGTAAAAAACAAAAACAAAAACAAAAACCAACCAACCAAACAAACAAACAAAAAACCACAAATGACCCATGCAAAAAATGAGCTGTAGATCTAAACAAAGTGTTTGCAAAAGAAAAAATAAAAGTGGCAAAGAAATATCTCTAAAATTTTTTATCATCCTCAGCAATTAGGGAAAATGCAAATCAAAACATTTTGATATTTTTATCTTACCCGGGGACAGAATGGCTAAAATTAACAAAACGACTACAAGAACCGCTGCTCTGAAGATGTAGGGAAGAAAGAGTGGGAAATCACTGTTAGTGGCATTGCAAACTGGTCTGACCACTCTGGAAAGAAGTGTGGAGAACTCTCAAAAAGATAAAAATAAATCTACCATAAGAGCTAGCTATACAACTTCCTTGGCATACACCCAAAGTACTTGACCTCCTAGTCCACAGATACTTGCTCAGCCATGTTCATTGCTGTTTTAGTCACAATAGCTAGGAAATGGAAACAACTTCAACTCAAAAATAGATAATGAAATGTGTTACATTATACATTATAAAATTCATCTCTAATAAAATGAAATCATGAAATTTGCACATAAATGGAAGGAAATAGAGAAGCTTATATTGTGAGGTGATATGAAAGCCAAATGTATGTTTGAAGTTTTAATTACTTTGCCTAAGTGATCCATACAATGAAAATGCCTCTAAGCTGTAAGCCCCTGGCCCAAGAAAAGATGCTTCTTTAGATTCTGGAAGTTATCTTTCATATATGATAACAAGCCACATGTGTTCATTTTCCTATACAAGTTTGGTTGACCCAACTGCACCAGATATACTTGATCACACATATACTAGAGGTAATTAGGCAGGAAGTCTGTCAGGATGTATGATTGCCTGATTGAACAAAGAAGGGAAGCCTGTGGGTTTGCCTTTATAAACACCTGGTCAATGTAGCTTCTGGCCATTTTCTGTGAATCCTGTAATGGACCTGGCCAGAGCCCATCATCCTGACCAGTATTTAATCAAATTTAATTAAGCCTTGCTTTACATTTGGCTCAAAATACTGGAAGTAGTCATATTCTCAACCAGTGAAATCAACAGTAATCCAGACCCAGAAAGACAAACACCACATGTTTTCTGTCATCTGTGGTTCCTATCTCTAAGTCTTCAGATGTGAATATATAATACCTGGGGAAATTGAAGAAATCAGGAAAGTAAATAATACGAAGGCACCATGGAGGGGTACTGAAAAGAGGACGAGCAGGATACAAGCTACATGAAGAGAGACATGGGAAAGACAGGGGAGACTAACTGAGGAAGAATAGAAAGGTTAGTACAGAAATAAAAGGAAGGAGGAGGGAAAAGAACACTAAGGCTTTTATTTGTTGGTTTTTTGGTTACATAAGACATGCAATAACAATTTTTTCTAAAAATTAAAATTAAAAAAATAATAAAATGTCATATGAATCACTTTTATTTTTTACAGTCCAGTCGTTGCCTCCCTCCTGGTCCACCTTCCCACAATTCGTCATCCCATTCCTACCCCCCCTCTGTCTCCAAAAGGATTCAGACCTCTGCCAGGCCTCCCCACTCCTTGAGGCCTCAAGTCTCTTAAGGGTTAGGTATACCTTCTCCCATGGAGGCCAGACCAGGCAGTCCTCTGCTGTATATGTGTTGAGGGCCTTGGACCAGCTATTGTATACTGCTTGGTTGGTAGCTCAGAGACCTCAGAAGTCTGGGTTAGTTGAGACTGCTGGTCTTCCTATGGGATTACCCTCCCCTTCAGCTTCTTCAATCCTTTTCCCAATTCCTTCATAGAGGTCCCAGACTTCAGTCCAATGATTAGGTGTAAGTATTTGCATCTGTCTCAGTCGGCTGCTTGTTTGGTCTCTCTGAGGGCAGCCATGCTAGGCTTCTGTCTGTAAGCACACCATAGCATCAGTAATAGTGTCAGGGCTTGGTGTTTCCCTGTGAGATGGATCCCTAGTTTGGCCAGTCACTGGACCATCTTTCCCTCAGTCTCCCATTTGACACGATCCTTCCCCTACCCATCCCCTTCTCTTCTGAGAGGGTGGGCACCCTGGGTGCCCCCCCCCGACCCTGGCACAACAAATTTCTGCAGGGTTAAGTGCATCCTCCCCACTGAGACTCAACAAGGCAGCTGGGTTAGGGGACAAGATTCCATAGACAGGCAACAGATTTATGGACAGCCCCTGTTTCAGTTGTTGGGGGACCCACATGGAGACTGAGCTACATATCTGCTATATATGCGTAGAGTTCAGGGTGGGATTGGTCCAGCCTATGTATGCTCTTTAGTTGGTGGCTCAGTCTCCAAGAGCCCCAAGGGTCCAGGTTAGTCAACTCTGTCTTCCTGTCAAATTTCCATCCCCTTCAAGCCCTCAATTCTTCCCCCAACTCTTCCATAAGAGTCCCTGAACTCTGTCCAGTTTTTGGATGCCACCTCCTATAGCCAGGAAGGACCCCCAGTGGAGGGATAAGGACACCAACCTACCCACAAGACATTTGAACCAAAGTTTGCCCTGTCTAAAAGAAATGCAGGGAGCTGGGAAGTTGTGGCATACGCCTTTAATCCCAGCACTTGGGAGGCAGAGGCAGGCGGATTTCTGAGTTCGAGGCCACCCTGGTCTACAGAGTGAGGGCCAGGACAACCAGGATAGCCAGGGCTACACAGAGAAACCCTGTCTCAAAAAACAAAGAAAGAAAGAAAGAAAGAAAGAAAGAAAGAAAGAAAGAAAGAAAGAAAGAAAGAACGAACGAACGAAAGAAAGAAAGAAAGAAAGAAAGAAAGAAAGAAAGAAAGAAAGAAAGAAATGCAGGGACAAAGATGGAGCAGAAACTAAAGACCAACCAATAACCAACCCAACCTGAGATCCATCCCATGGCAAGCACCAATCCTTGACGTTATTAATGATACACTATTAATGATACTCTATTGCAGACAGGAGCCTAGCATAATTGTCCTCTTCCCAACGGTGGCCATGTGTGCAGGTATAAATGTGGATCAATACACAAGAAGTCACATTCAAGAAACATATTGATTGAAATCTAAAGCATTTAAGGAATTGCATAGTAAATGTGATGCTCTACATTTGTACAATAAAATTTCAATTTAAGTCATTTGTTAAGGCTACAGTAATAAATGAGTAGCATATGAAAAATATTATTATAGAATTATTTAGTAAAGTGATCAGACACAAGAAATGTGAATAAGCTAAATATTAATTAGTAATATTTATATGCTGAAATATTATGCTGCTATAAAGACAATTTAAAATGATATTTTAAATACTTAAAATGTAATTTTAATAAATGGATGGGAATCAAAGAAAATATATGAACTTGATGTAAATAAGATATACCAAGTAAAAGGACTAAAAATAGGCAATCCAATGTGTTAACACACATGGTTGTAGAATTATGAATGAAATTCATATTCTTGTAATTTCTGGATATTTTATGATTTTAGTAGCACAAACTGTATTCTCTGGGGGAAAATGCAATGGTACTCCTTACAAAACTATAAAATTTCATTAAATCCTTCCAATTATAAGCTGAGAAGAAACCTTGATTATTCTACATTCTATCATGTATTAGCTGTTTGTCCTTAACAAACTACATATCTATATTCTTGGAGACCTTAGTTTCTTCATAGATTATTGAATATTGAGTTGTTCTAGTTGGTGTATTGACCTGCAATGTGAAAGGGAAATAATCTGGAGTGAGAAAATAATTAATTTAAATCTAAATGGCATCATAAAGTTTGGTCCTTGTCATAATTTGCATAGAGACATAGGAGCTTGTTTTCTCTTTCTCCCTCCACCATGGAAGAACATAAGACAAAGGCAGTGATTCCAAAGCCACATGAAAAGGTCATCACCAGTATCCTGGTGGTGGCAACCTGACCTCAGACTTTCAGCCTTCAGAACCTTGAAAGATACATTTCTGTTTTATCTGCTACTCAGTATTTGGCATTTTGCTACAATTTGAATAGACTAATGTTTTTGTAAAAGCAAAAGTGTGACTGTTAGCCTTATAAGATGGTTATATGACTAAATGAAATGATATTTATAAACTGTGATATATATGTCTGTGTGTGTTTCTGTATTTAAATTTGTGTCATGTAAAGGTATCAAAATTAATAATATCAAAAATAAATAAGCATGAGAGAGTGAAATCTCTACCCTAAGGCTAATGGATGCTACAGAAAGTGTAATCAGCAGGCAATATTCAATTAGTAGTTAATAATGTTCATTGCTAATGGCAGCCAACATGTCTCTCCTCCTAGAACTGTAGATTCTAATCATGATAGATGAAGTAGAGTAGAAACCTGGAATCATAATAATGAAGTTACAGATTTATAATGGCAAATGGCAAACTTATGAGCAAGTAAAAAGCAATGACAAAATGATTATAAAGATGCAGAAAGGATAGGAAAATCATTTCATTTAAAATGGAACTTGTGTATTCAACTCTCCATCTTCTAGGAAGTTGAATACAAATTTCTGCAAAATGTATATAAAGCACCTCTCAAGACTTTAGAAGGTGAGCCCAACATATTAGGAAGAAACTTAAAAGTTAAAGGGGACAAATTTGGTGCTGACTTTCATATTTCATTTGGTTTTCTCCCACTATTTCCCAGCTTAGAATTAAAGTGGCTTAAATCCTAAAAATGGAGTCACATATGTGCAAACAAAATAGTTCAACATATAGAAAACCCTGTATTCCTTTAATAACTTACAAACAGTAAATTGAACTTTAAAGTTTCATTCTAGAGAGGTGGAGACACAACTGAATGCATTGGGTAAGCCAGGCAATCCTCTCTCTGAGCTACTTTTAAAGGTAGCTACATATCTCTTTTTTTTTCATCAAATTTGTTTTTCCTTAATATTTAAAATTAAATCAGTTTATATATAGTTGTATTTAAATATTCCTATTTTATGTTTTATTTCTCTTTATGGCTAAGGAATCTGCTTTTAAATTTGTGATAATAATAACAGCATTTTCTAAATATACATATAAGATGTTTGATAAATACTTTGATTGGGGTCTCAATGGCTGAGAATTAATCAATTAGTATCAAAATATCTTTTATGGATTTTAAAGTAAAAAAGCATGATTTACAGAAGAGGTAGCTGGAAACTGCCTTCCCAACCTTTATCTCCATATCCTATCTCTATCATACAATAGGTGAAGACAAAAGTAGCTAAATAAATGATTTCTTTGAACAAAGTTGTTACAATACTGTGGAATTCTTTGCTTGATTTGTCTTTCAAAACTAACATCATAACAGCATATTAAAATTATTTTGAGAGTTTGATGGATATGAAACTCTCAGCTCCTACCATGATGATAATGGACTGAACTTTTGAAACTGTAAACCAGCCCCAACTAAATGTTTTTCTTTGTTTGAGTTGCCAGGGTCTTGAGTATGGGAGGAAACAAAAGCTAGTCATGATTAACACCTGAAAATTCAATAAAGTGGAAAATGGACCAAGTAACCAGTGTCATTGATGTAAGAGGCTATAAAGGGAGTCAAGTACCTTGGTGCATATAATAGGAAAAAAGTACGAGTTTCAATTGTATTTCACTATATATGAACTGTCTTTAGTTAGGGTTTCATTGCTTTGAAGAGACTTCATGACCCTGGCAACATCATGGTAGGAGCTGAGAGTTCCACATCTTGATCCAAAGGCAGCCAGGAGGAGACTGTATGCCTCTTACCTCTTACACTGCAAATCATTTGAATATTTATGACCTAAAATCCCCACCTCCACAGTGACACACTAACAGGGCCACACATCCTCCTAAAAAGATCATAGCGCCTAATAGTGCCACTCCCTATGGGCTAGCATTCAAACATGAATCTATGGGGCCATACATATTCAAATCACCACATGAACACTAAAGATGAGAGTTGATCTGCATCATTTTGGAAGGCAATCCATTGAGTAGTACTTAGAGGACTGTTACTGAGGTACCAGTGAAAGCAATGGACCTCTGATGTCCATACCTGCACGTACACATAAACATGTAACCAAACACACAAAAACTGTAACTTAAAAGCATTTCACCAGAAATGGATGTAGGTGTAATAGCTTCCTTTCCTGTTGCTGTGATAAAACATCCTGACAGAAGCAACTTAAAGGAGAAATGATTTATTCCTTCTCACAGTTCTAGAGTTCAGACTATCATGATAGAGAAGTCAAAGTGGCAGGAACTTGGATTAGCTGGTCATAGGACTTCTACAGTCAGGAAATGAAGGGGGATGACTACTTGTACTCAGCTCACTCTTCCCCCCTTTTATTCAGTCCGGATACAACCCAGAAAAAGTGCTATTCCCAGTAGAGAGGCCTTTACAGCTCAATTAATCAAGGTAATCTCTCATATATCTTCTAGAGGTTTATCTTTATCTAGAGAAAGTCATAGGCGAGCACAGAAGGACGCTTATCACCTAGGTGTTTCTAAATCCTATCAAGGATTAACTCCAACAATCACAACAGATTGAAATTCCTCAGAGTCTCAGAAAAAAAAATGACCAAAAATATCACAATTCAAAACCCTAGTAGTCAGGTTTCAATTACGACATGTTTTAGAGATGGTATAAATATATATAGTTTAGACTACTACTCCAAAAACTAGGGTATTTAAATGACTAAAATGGCTAAGGTTACAAACATGCTTTTCAGTTAGACCCATGGGTTTTCAGTTATCTAAGTGTAACTGAAGAAGATCTATTTAAAATCTCATTCACAGTAAGGTATACCATTGAATAGATTTCAAAGAATAGTAGATGCTTAAAATGTTGTTTAACATATACCATATACTCTATAAAATTCTAATTATTTTGTCTGTTTCAGATTTTTCATAATAAATTACATTTTCATTTTATTGAAATAGATTCTTTTCTCATACAATATATTCTGATTACAGTTTTTCCTTCCTTTACTCCTCCCAGTTCCTCCCCAAACCCCCTCCACTCCAGATCAATTCCCTTTTCTGTCTCTTATTAGTAAAGAACAGGCTCCTAAGAAATAACAACAAAATAAATGGAAGTAAAATATAATAAGATAAAACAAAATTATCACTTTACTTTCCCTGTTTATGGAATGTTACTTCTCTGTAACTCAAAACCACAGGTTTCATTTCTCCCTCCTCCCTCAAGCTTACAGTACCTATTGAGGCAATGTCTTCAGTAACAGCCTTCCTACTCATATATTGCAGCATAAAATTTTTGTGAATAAAAGCTTGAAAAAGGGCAGAATAAACTGTAGGAAAATCTCATTTCCTGGATGTCTTTGAGAAACAGTTGTTTGCAGAGTTAGCCAGGGTTTTATCCTATCTTTCCTATCTTCCGTTTTGTTTGGAAATACTTGAAGCCTGACTTCCTATATCACTTCACGTATAATAAGCAAACTAGTTTTAACAGCAATA
>JADRCD010074064.1:4696-20614 GCA_019843815.1 Montemys delectorum | reverse complement strand
TATATATATATATGCCTCCTCTTTTTTATCCAAAAGATCACACATCAAACATACTATTCTGTATCATACTGCTTTAAACATACTAAATCTTTATGATTTCTTCTTGTCAGTCTACAGAGAGCTTCAGCAGTTTTCCCTGGGAGCTCATGGATCTCTATAAGCTACTATCTTGCAAATGTCTTTTTACCAAGCTTTGGTGGTATCCAGCCTTCTCCTGACAGTTTTACTCAGGATATCACTGCAAAACTGTCTCGGGATTCACTGAGCTATGTCAATTTTCAAATCCAGCTCCTGAAAACCTCTCCAGCTGAACCAATTGTCCTCCTCATACCCCAATTTCAGCTTATTTATATAATATGCCTATCTAACCACTTATATATACACTTACTTTAAAACATTTTATTAACTCTTTGAGAATTTCATACAACTTATGCTGACCTTATTCACCCCAATTCTTCCCCTTTTATTTAATTCTTGTTTAGTTACTTTTATAAGGAAACTTCTGAGCTTAATGTGATGATGAGTGTTTAGTGTCCTGAATGTCCATCCAGTGACTTAGAGTTGAAATGAAGCTTGCAAATAAAACTCAGGCGTGAAAATTAAAGAGTGGTAGCTCTCCAAATGAGTCATGAGAACTAGGAAAGTAACTATTTAGGAGCTTAGGCTCCAAAACTAAACACTGGGTCATGATACTGACAGACACATTCATACTGCATCTCGATCTTTAATTGATACAAATATGATTGTAACTGCCCCAGAAAGATCATAACCCTAAAGGGAACCATTGTCCTTCCTCTGCACGGCCTTTTGGATCTGTACTATTCTTTCCTAAGAAGTCTTCTCTGTAGCCTGAGTAGAGACAGATGGCCTGGCCTACAAGCCTGTTTGAAATAGAACTGAAATTGTCCAAAAATAAATGTGGAATAGGATTGAAATAGATCTAAGCAAAGGAACAGGAGGAAATTGCTGTCCTTATGTATTTATTCAGATGCTTATTCCTGCCTATTGGCCACAGGAGGGCGGTATAGGAAGCATTTCCTGGGGGGGGAAAAAAAAAAAAGACCTCCAGGTGGCCACCAGGGAACAGAAATCGGAAGGGTACTTCAATTCTTAGCCTGTAGGCTGGATCTTTTAGCTCCTTGTGGTGTTCTTACTATCCAAGGCCCTTAAAGGGGCTGGACATGGCTGTGAAGCAAAGGTTGGTATTCACAGGCTGCAGCTGACGCTTTCTTTCTATGATGGACATCTTCAATATCCTACTTTGAGTCAAGAGTCTTGAACTTTGTCCTTTATTCATGTAGTCGTGTGTTCATTTAGTTATTCAGGCATTAGATGTGTTATTGTGTGCTAAGCACTGTTTTAGGGGCCCAGAGTAGAGCACTTAAGAAACTAGTCTCTGCTTCCATGGAACTTACACTCTATAAAAGGGAAACAGTAAATCAATAAGCAAAGAATTGTGCAATAGTGCAGGTCATGACAAGGTTTTTAGGAGAATAGGAAGCTAAAGGGTTAGTTAGGAAGTGGCATACAGTGTTAGAGAACGTGGTCAGGGCAAGGCACTTTTGAGGAGGTGAAAGAGCTAAACTTGTAGATATCCAGGAGAAAAGTATTCATAGAGAGTCTGATTCATTACTCTTCTTTAATTTCTCTCTAAAAGTCTACCCACTATTGTCTAATTATAGGCAATCTACTTATTTAACTTAAGCTAGTAATACATCATCTAATGTCCAGGGAACTGCCTCAGGACCAAGGCCAGGCCTGTTTTACCTTCGGCCAAATTGTTGAGGATTTAAAACAATCAATGCTTTATTTTAAGCTACAACTGAAAAAAAAAAAGAGTTTTGAAAAATAAGGACATGAGGAGACTTGTCTGAAGTTACAAGCCTACCAAGAAACAGAGGTTGAACTTGTATGTGAAAGTTTTAATCTACATTTTCCTATGAGTTACTCAAGGCATTGTGGATGCACCTTTGAACATCAACTATTTTGGTGAATTCTTTCTAATGAAGAATAAACAGAAAGATAAGTGTTTAGAATAAGAATGGTGATAGTCGTACTCTATTCCCCATTGTCACTTCCAGCTTGATACTTGGATACATGTTCTGAAGGATATAGAGTGAAAGACTGGTCATGTTAGGGGCTAGAGAGATGGTTTGGTGATTTAGAGCACTGTTGTTCTTGCAAAGACTGGAGTTAGGTTCTCAGCACCTATGCTGAGTGGCTCACAGTCCCCTATAAATTCAAGATCCAAGGGGTCTGATATCATCTGGCCTCTGCAGGCACCTGTACACATGTCAGCATACACACATATAGGCAAATATGCACATAGATAATAATTAAAACATAAAGGAAATGTTATGCTTATCTTTATGGAAAGTGTTGTATAGGGAAAAGTATTTAGGAGGGATTTGAGTTTGAATCCCTAATGGATTACTTAAAACACTTGAGAGAGCCATTGCTCTGAAATGGAGAAAAAGCTTAGGCTTTGAAAACAAATTTCAGTCCTCCTATTTCTATATCCTCCATATATGGTTGTGGCCAGATGATGCAAACACTCAGCTGTAATTTCTTCCTCTTTCAAATAATGATAATAATTTTATCTTATAAGACTTCTGGGGATAATTCAATAAAAATATGTTTTAACCCAGTACCATGTGTACCCAGCAAGTGCCCCACTCCTGCTTTCCCCACCATTACATATATTATAGAGAAGATTTCTATCTATCTATCTAGGAACATTGGAAAGAGACAATCAATTTTTTTTTCTTCTTGAGCATTCAGTTCTACAATTCACACTCTAATCGTTAACAACTTCATTAATTATCTGACTGTGTTTGAAACACTTAACATATAGCATTGAAATTATGTACATCATTGGCTGTCTTCTCCACTAGAATGCAAGCTTTCTGAGAACTTTGTGAAGCTGTCAGAATAAATGCTTATTGAGTTGGGCTTATTTTATAGTAGTGCAGATGTCTGACCTGAATAATTAAACAGGTGTTCTTGTTCTCCAGAAGTTGATTCTCTCAAACAGAATGGACAGACATAAAGGAGCATCTAATAATGTAAATAAAAGTAACATAAGTAACACCGATGAGCAAAGAGGATTCAGTATCTGTAGCCTGGCCGGAACAAGCATGAGGACTTACTGAATAGGCTGGGTTGGGGATTAACTGACAAGTCAGTAAATAGTGTGAGAGGGGTCAAGTTAAAATGTAAAAACTTTCTTGAGAGTACTTCCTGGAAGAAGTGGGACTTGGTATCTGTTTGAAACATGATAAACAAAACCCAACCAGGAATTGACCTTTATCTGCCAGAAAGAAAAGTCTAATACCTAGAAATCTTCTTTTGGATCTGGGAGAGTAGAACAGTGAAACATGTAATGGACTGAGTATGCGTCTAATCGCTACAGTAGTGAGCAAGGGATTTACCATTTACTTACTACATTACATCAAAAGAAGGCAGTGGGGCTGCGTAGTACCTAGAATACTACTTGCAGCTTAGGGGAACAAGCTGCTGGGTAGGGATGAGGGGCTTCAAGTTGAAAAGGATGTTGTCTCTATTTGGGAGAAGTGCATTTTCCTGGTATGTAGTTTGAGTTGTGCCAGGGACTGTCTAGGTTGGCCAGTATACAGTTCTGGGAGGTTAGAATGATCCACATTGTAAGTGATTTTCAGTTGTGCAGTTTCTGCCATGCAAATCAGGGTCATGTACATAAAGTCCTATCTGATTGATCAAGGGTGCCAGAATGCAGCTCTGTGATGTCAAGTTACAGTATTTCTGAGCCATGCTTGCAAAAATTTCTAATGGGGACCAATTTCATTTTCTGGTATGTTATTAGTGACTTTCCCTCTGCAAAACCCAGGTCAGGACATTGAAGTAGCTTATCCCTATGACCCAGGAGATGCTTTATCGTGTAAAAGAATATTGGCTTTAGGGCCATATTGTTTGGATTTATATTTGTATTCTACTAATTGCTAGGAAGGCTATATTGGACAAGTTAGTTGACTCACTTTGTCTCAGTTTTTACATAGCTAAAATTTGTATAATAGTATATATTTCATAGGGTTCTAAGTATTTAAATACTTAACACATTGAAGGGGCTCAGAATAGTACCTGGCACAGAGTAAGTACTTTATAAGTGTTAGTGGTTATCATTTTCTGTGGAACCAAATATGGGTCCTAAGAACTAATGTGAATTTGGAAATATTTATATTCCGCATTCTTTCATGAATGAATAGCTTCTCATCCATAGCCATGACAGTAGTGAAAACACCTGTCTCAAAGTGATAGCTATGAACTGTTTTCAGGGTTATCTCCAGATGGAAGAATTTCCTCATCATTGTGGGAATTGGTGTTGAAAATAGGTAATCAAGGCATTGCAGAAACCAAGAGAGTCCCAGAAACTTTCATATTAATAGTAGAAAGGGGTGGATCAGGGGTGGAAAGTATTGTTGTTTAAACTGAGATGAGTTTTTTTGGTTTTGTTTTACAATTTGAGTGCAAGTTCCTAAATTATTATGGTTCACACTAAGATGACTGAGATCAAATGCCATGCTGAGAATGTAGAATCTCCTCAAAGTACTTTTGAGGCTCAAGGTACAAGAAATTTGGTTTCCATTTTGCCAGTAGTTAGCTGTGTAATCTTGAACAAATTGCTTTTCCATATCTGAGAACCTGGGATATGAAAGTTTTGCTTTTCTCTGTGACCCCAGAAGGCCTTGCCTCTCTGGTTGGAATATAGGACTCTGAGTGCAGGCTGGAGGCGGAAGCCGCATTTTTGCATTTAACAAATGATTATGGAGTACTTGAGAGATGTTACACACGGTGGTGAATGTGGGGGAAGACAGCATGGTCAGAGAAAGCCTGAACTGGAGGAGGTGACACCCGAGCTGTGCTTTATAGTAGGGAATGGGAAGATGGCAACAATTTACCTAGTCTGTAAAGCTAGAAAACCTGGTAGAGTACAAGAACTATTGCAGGTTCTGTGTAGCTGCAGAGTAGAAAATGAAAGTGCACTGGTAAAAGCTGAGGTTAAAGAAATCAAAGAAAACCATGTGCGCAGGACATTGTATGCCATACTATAGAATTTGCCATTAAGAACAGTAAGAGCAGTAGGGAGCCACTGAAGACATTAGAACCAAGGAGTTATATAAGTCGAGTCTCAGCTGGAAGAAATAAAGCATGTTAGTTTTCAACAGAACGTGTCTTTAAGTGTAGGAAATCAAGGGCTTATAAAATTAATGGATAGGATGGTAAGGCAAGGCTTGGGCTGGGCTTTTAAGATTGACTCCCAGAACCTTATCAAAGTACTTCCTATCTTTACCATAAGAAGGGAAGGGGAGGGGAGGCATCAAGGATTCTGAGAGTGCCTTATTTTATTTGCTTTCTCAAAATCCAGAAACTGTCCTTGTTCTGACTACTGAGTAGTAGCTCATCATATCTTCCAGATAAAGAAAAGTGGCCCATCCCCTGGTTCACAAAAAGTACAGAGATAATCACCAGACACCAGGATTGTGGTAACAAAGCTACAGAAACCCCCAATGTCCTCACCATGGTGTTTAGGACCAGAAGCAGTGATGATATGGCTTTCTGCCTCATCATCTCCTATTGTTACACCCACAATGCTGGCTACAATGGAGTCTTGGAAGTGAGAGTTTGTTGGATAGTTTTTTGATTTGTTTTGTGCTTCAGCTATATGGAAAAACAAGCTTACATAATGATATAGGTCCTTAGCATATAATCCACATTATCCATCATAGGATCAATAGGAGCAGAATTCTTTTGAGAGCACTAATTTGGGCCAGAGAGTAGAGGCGGAGCTGAGGAGGCTGAGTAGCTCAGGGACCAAGTAATGAATGGTAATAGACCAGAGATGAAGAAGAACTGATTAAAGGTAGTGGCAGCAGGATGCAAGGAAGACAAATAAAAAAGAAAAGTAAGGGTGAAGAAAAATCAATGGGCTCTGGACACTGTTTAGTTTTTGGAGACATGAAGGAGAGACAGGACTTATGGATAGTTTCTTGCTATTTTCCTGTGTAAATGTCATTCTCAAGAGTCAGGGAACTCGGGGAAGAATAATTCTACCAGATGTGGGAGAGAGATGACTTCGCTTTCGGACTTATTAACTTTGAGGTACTTGTAAGACATTTAGAAGGACACAATCAGAAAGCAGTCAGAGACTCATCTCTGGACTTTGAGAGCTCCTTGAGTATAAACAGCAGAAAATTTAAGTTCTCTGTTTACCTGCAATCAAGTGCCTCTGTCGGGTTTTTTCCATTTGTGTCCAGCAAAATTGTTCCCAGAAAATTTGTTGAAAGGAAGTATATGAGTGTGCAGTGTAGGTGGTAATTCAAGCTTTGGGAGTGGATGTGCTGAAATCAGAAGGATTTTGAGAAACCAATGACTAGATGAAGAAAAACCTAGGTAAGAATTGAAGACAGACTATGTGTGTAGATGGTATACTTAAGGCAATGGGACATTTCAGGAAAGGGAAGAAGCCATAGGAGAAAGATATGGCTGAAACTTTAGCTATAACTTGTTTCTATGGGGAAGCCAAGGATAAAACTAGGTTATCATAGATTGAGGGGTCATAGAAAGTGAGGAAATCATACGAGTTTTCTTCTGCTATGACAAACACCATGACCAAAATCTACTTAATGAACAGATTTATTTCATCTTACATTTCCAGGTCACAGTCCATCTAACAGAAGTCAGGCAGAAACTCAAGGCAGGAAACAGAAGGTAGAAATCATGGAGGCATGTTGCTTGCTGGTTTGCACAATGGATCATGCTTAGCTAGCTTTCTTATACAGCCTTGGTCCACCTACCTGGGCATGGCACTGCCTACAGTGAGCCCTTCTATATCAATTAGCAATCAACACAATGTCCCACACACATGCCCACAGGCAAATCTGATCTGGCAGCTCTTAAACCAAGGCTTCTAATTCCCATGTGATTGTTGTGACAAATTAAAAACAAAAACTAACCAGCGTAGAAGTGGAGCTAGATAAGTGTAAACTTTTTAGGGAAAGGTTCTAGTTGCATGAATAAATCACCTATGAGAGTCAGTATATGTCTCAATATAACCTTTAAGACTAGATTTCAAGGTGGGTATTGTAGTGATAAATACCTTTAATCCTAGCACTAGGAGGCAGGGGCAGTTGGAGCTCTGGGACAGCCAGAGCCACATAATAGAGAAGCCCTGTCAATAGATAGATAGATAGATAGATAGATAGATAGATAGATAGATAGGTAGGTAGATAGATGAATTTTATCTATCTATAATTTTATCTATCTATAATGTTATCTATCTATAATTTTATCTATCTATATAGATATTTTAAGAGGAATGAAAGAAAGAAAGAAAACAGAGAAAGTAAATTTCTTTTCAAATTGTTTTGGCTATTGTTAAAAAGTGCATTTCATACCACAAACTAATAATTACATTTGTATTTTTATATAACTGAAATAGATACTTTATGGAATAGCATTTATCTTAAATAGATGGATATTTCAGATAAATGAAACCGAATGATACAAAAACTTTGTGTATTTCTTCCAGTTAAAACAATATTTCTTCTTATAGTTAAATATTTCACTGAATGATTATATCCCATCCATTCGGTGGCTTTAAATGTTTTTCATCTTTTGGCTATTATAATTAATGTTGCTATGGATGTTTATGTATGAATTTTTGTGTGGACTTGTTTTCCTTTCTGTTACAAATATATCTAGGAGTAGAGGGATTTTTTTCTTGTATTTTATCAAATGTTTACTCTTTTTAACTTTTTGAGGAACTTTTAGACTATTTCACATATTGGCTGTATGTATCATTGTACATTCTTATTAGCTACATAAAGGCTTCGGCTTTTGGTACTTCTGGGATCAAACCCAGGGTCTCCTACATTCCAGGCAAGTACTTTACCATTTAGCTATACCCCAAAGCTTATTATCTGGCCTTTTGTTTCAAACTGTCCTAGTGAGTGTAAATTTTGTATCTCACTACCAGAAATGATGTAATTTGAGTATAGTGTATTTGCATTTCCTGCATTTCATTTGAATTTTCCTGATGGCTAACCATGTTGAGTATCTTTACATGTATTAATTGACCATTTCTTTGGATAAATGCTATTCAAAGCCTTTGATGAATTTTAAATTGAGTTATCTTTCTTTTTAATGAATTTATTTATTTATTTATTTATTTATTTATTTATTTATTTATTTATAATTTACTGGAGGGATTTGCGAAGGTCAGAGGACACTTGTGGGAACTGGTTCACTTCTTTAAATATGTAGGTTCCAGGGATCAAGCACAGTCAATCAGGACTTACGGCAAGCACCTTTATTTGCTGAGCTTCCTAGCTGGCTTCTAGTTCTTTTAAAAAATTATTATTATGGTGTGATTGCATGTGCTTTGGCGTGCATGTGGAAATCAGAGGATAAATTTGTGGTGTTGGTGAATATCTCCTATCTTTGTGTGGGATCTGGGGATCAAATTTGCCAGGCTTTTAATCAAGAGCTTTCCTTTCTGAGCCATCTCACCAACCCTTGGATTATTTTCATTTATTGTGAATTGTATGAACTCTATTTATTCTAGATACATGTCTGTAGTCTATAGTCAGATTCTATTTGCAAGGACTTCTCACCTTTCTTGAGGGGGAGGGGTTCTCACATATTATAGCATCCTTTGAAGCCAGAATCATCATGTTTAAACATTTAATAGTATTCTTCAATATCATTAGGTATTTGGTTTGTGTTCGGATTTCCAGTTGTTTAATATATCACAAATGTGCATGTATCTGTGATACACCTCGGTCAGCTGAGTTATTTGTGAAGAGATCAATTTATTTGTGAGAAACTGGATTATTGATCTTGTAGCCTTTCATGGTGTACATTTTATAATTAGAATCCCTGTACTGCAGTAACCTTCTTTGGTCTGCTATGTGTTTGGTAATTGATAATTAGATCTAAAAGATTGATCTGATTCAGGCTTTTTGTTGTTGTTTTGTCAAGAATCATTCACAAATGATTGTTCTATGGGCCAAAATGTGTAAAGTGTGGTCTCATTTGGAGTTTATTCTATTCCTGAGGGCCCAAGACTAATTTTTTTTTTAATGACCTGCACTCATTCGGAATTTCTAATAATTTAATTAAGATAATGACTCTCTGAGATTCAAAGACTTCTAGAGAATAGCAAACAATTCCCATTCCACTTAAGAGTCCATAGTATGCTCACAGTTCCAAAATTCAGTTCGTTATATTTCTGGCTAATCCAGTTTCTTCTTTCCGCTGCCACCTATCTATCTGTTGATTCTTAAGGTTATAGGAACCTTCGAACAGGAAAGGGTCTGAGAGATTATCTAGATAAGGGAGCCCTTCTTTCTTGAGGACCCAGGCAGTTGTAGAAATTACATGTATATTTCTGAAGTTGGACTTCTGGGATCACTTTATTTTCTGAGAGGCTTAAGTCCTCATGCAACAGAAAGGAGATGGAAGCCTGGAGAAGTTGCCTGAAAGTTGCACAGCCAAAAAGAACGAGGAGTAAACTTGAACCCTTCTGGTCTCTAGTGAACTAGAGAAAGTGTCTTGAAAGACACTTTCCCTCTGAGTGTCCATTCAGAGCTATAAACACTGAACAGAGCAATGATTACAAGTAGATTGCAAGTTCTTTAAAAGTTTATATGTGACAACTATTTAGCCCAGAGTTGGCTTTCTTTCTTCATACTCAGAGGGCTGAGAGAGTGCATGTTAACTGCAGTGTGAAGAAATCATCATCAGAGGACAGCGCAACAACAGCAGAGAAAGCCAAATAGAACTGGATTGTGAGCAAGTTGGTGCCCCTACGGCTCTGTCCACAGCACTGATTTGTGAGATTTTATTGCTGACAGTCAGTGGCCTGCAATTTAGTTTTAGGCAGTGGCCAAACACACATTTGCTTCCTATTGACCAGAGGGGCTGCCAACTTACATTCTTCGTTTCTACCTATCAACCTACCTACCTGTATTTTCTATTCCTTCTCCTTTCTCTGTATCCTTTATCCTGCCTTTCTCCCACCCTTCTCTTTCTTCACTATATCCTCGATTTCTTCTTTCATTCCATCGCATCTTTCCTTCTTTCTCCTTTCCATAGACTTTCTCTGCCTGCTTCCTTCTTTTATCATGCCTGTTCCCCCTTCGTTTGATTCTGTCTGTTTCCTCCCCTCTTTCTCAGTCTTTTTCCTCGTCCTTCAGTCTCTTACCTCCCTTCCCCCACAAGTTCCTCACCCCCACGTAAAAACTGGCTTTTGGTGGCTCCCGAGGAGAGAGCAGACTCTGTGAGCGTTGGATCCTCCGATTGGCTGTCGTTGCTAGCACACCAGCTCAAGTCTCGCCTCCGGGCACTGAATGCGCAGCTGCAGCATCTGCTATTGGCTTGTTCTCTTGTCAGTGTCTCTGTCAGAGACTCACGCTGGCGCCCCCAGTTTCTGCGTGAATAAAAAGGCAACCTACCGGCTGAGGTGGGGGTGGGGAGAGGAGAGGGAGAGGGCCAGCTAGGAAAGGCTCGGAAGAGTGGCTGGTAGCCTGGAATCCCTTGAAGAGAGCTAGCAGACGAGAGAGGACTTAGGAAGCTGATGAACTAGAAAGAGTAGGGGAGACTGACCGGTAGCCAGCTAGGCAGACGGACGCATGCCCGGACAGACAGAAGGCTCTGGAGAACCGATAGGTTCATTTTGCCTTTCTTTTTGAAAAGCAGGATTTTGATTTTTCTGTGGCTCCCAAGAGAGAATGCTGGACTCTGCTACCTTCAGCTCAAGCTAAGATTTCTCAGTTAGGGAAGAAAGATCAGCCCAGTCCCGAGAGGGGGAGGGAAGCAAAACCCCCTGCCTCCAACCCCCTTCCCTCCCCCGGACCAAACTCGGGGACCAAACCCAGACCTTCCCTAACCATCTGACTTCCTCCTTTCCTTTTTAGCATGGTGGCTGTATGGACAGTCTGACAGAACAGAGATTGACATCTCCCAATCTGCCGGCCCCCCACCTGGAACACTACAGTGTTCTGCATTGCACCATGACCCTGGATGTGCAAACTGTAGTCGTTTTTGCCGTGATTGTAGTCCTCCTGCTTGTCAATGTCATACTCATGTTTTTCTTGGGAACGCGCTGAATGGAGTCCAGCCACCTGAGCTGTTGCGAACTCTCACTTTGATTTCATCCCAAGAGCCTCTGAGGGGGAAAAAAATCAAGAGAGACAGTCTGAGACAGGGAAAGAGAGGGAGAGAAAGAGCAAGCTTTCTTACTCAGGGGGGAAAACGTTTTGAGCTTCAACATGGCCTCGCTGTGATATGTATGACGTTGGTATATTATCTCTCCCTAAATCTTTTGTCATGTCTTGTCTTTTAAATATGCCTGTGAGTGTAGTTGCTTATTGCTTGAGTAAAATTGTTGATAAAGAAATGTTTTCTATTTAAGTGTGCATGCTTTTGTGCATTCGCTATGTGACGTTTGTGGAGCAAGCTGTGTCCTGTTAAGGTGGCTTTGCTGTTTGTGATGTCTTGTTAACTTATTCTCTTAAAAACTACCTTTAAACTCCATTATGGAATTTTAATCAAAATTTCTCTCTTGCTATCAGAATGCATTTGGGCTTGTTTGGGGCTAGAGTTGGAGAAAGGTATTTGTGGAAGAGCATGATGAATCTTTTGCGGTCTGCGAAAGTCTTGTACTGGTTGTTTAGAGGAAGAAAAACCTATGCAAGAAATAGATTTATGGAAAATAGTCTCTAAATGAGAGGCAAATTTTTGAGAAGTGACACACTGGGGTGCCTCGAGTTGGCACTTATTAACTGTGTCTTTTGAATTTTAATTTTGCTATTCAGGGTTTCCAATTTCTGATCTGGAAAGCTGCCATCGTTAAAACATTCGTTAAAGCAGTAAGTGTCGTTTTCCTTGCAATCACGAAGAAGAACAAAAAGTATTCTTTGATATTTTGAATTAGCAAGAGAGGATTTTGACAAAATGTTTGAGCTCCTTTTCCCAGATATTACACCCCTTGATTTGAGTTTGAGGATTTTTTTCCCCTGTGTCTCACCCAGAAAACAAAATCCAGCTTTTTCTCTAATTTGGAAATAATAGTATTGGGTATTACTCCTTTGCGTTAAAATCATTTGCAGTGGTGTTTGTGAACTACTTTAAATAGAAGTTGATAGTGCTGATGAGATTTATTTCCTTATTTGTTGCTTAAGAACAGAGGTCTCTGAAACTCATGTAACTGTAAGTATATAATGTGCTACATTAAGACTTTTTGAACACAAAAAAAGAATACAGAATGGGATGTAAGCTCGGGAAATGTGCGATATATCTGTATTATATAGCCTCGGTGATACTTGTTGTTATTACTATGATTATTTTTATATTTCTGTTCTTGCTGAGATACCTCTTGGCAAGGTTAGTAAAAAGTCCTTTCTAGTACCAGTGTGTACATAATATTTGCTTTTTTGTTTGTTTGTTTTTTCCTTCTTTTTCTTTGATGATGCAGACAGTTATTCCTCATTCCGTTGCTTACCTGACTTGAAACGGTGCCATTTCTGGCTCATACAGCAGTGAATCATGCCACATACACGCCCACACACATGCTTCTAGCTATACTCATGTGGGTGGCTGCTCATGTGTGATGTGCAAATCAGCTAGCATTATGCTGTCAATTTTCAGGTCTTGTTCAGTCTCTTTGGAAATGGTTATTGAGGGGGCCTTGAAATTGTCCTGATAGATCAAAAGAACATTATTTAATGACACTAAGTTGAGGTTTTGAACCTTAAAGTGTGCTCCAGTTGACTCAGTGTGGGTGAGAAGCTGAACAATTTTTTTTTCTTCCTTGTTTGGTACCACGATAGAAGCAGGACCTTGGAAGCTTACTGGCAATCATTTCAGATTTATAATTCTTTGGTCTCCTTGTGAGGGCCCCTTTGGGGGAACCAAGAACCTCTTTGAAATGAGAATCTAGTATGAATTTTTTTTATTTTTTATTTTTTACCTGTTTGTTTCAGAGAAATATTTAAAGTAAGCTTGCATATCAGTTTTGAGACAATGTTGGAGAATGTGGAAAGGCTTGGTGCTGGGTAGCTGCAGACCTAAGTTCCATCTGTTAACTGGTTGTATGACAGTGAGCTTTGTTTTGTTTTCTTTTGTTTTGTTTTTTTTCCCTCAGTGAGTTTAGGATTCCCTATAATATTGACAATTGGAAATCTTTGAACTAGGTGACTTAAAAGTTCTTGCATTCTGTGATTTGGTGCACTCCATAAGGACTCAAAATCAGAGGGGAATGAGTTGAATAAGAAATGAAAATGAAATGTAATTATTAACCAAAAGGACTGGGAGAAAAGGTATACCTGTATCTTGTTGCTGGTGTTTGCAGAATTTTTTTTTTTTTTGTTTAGCCACCTGGGCAAGAAATGAGAACTCTAACAGTGGAATACATTTGACTTTTGACTATGATTTATTTTACCCTAAAAAGAAAAGGAGCCTGTATAGCTAGTTTTTGACCCAGGTTTTCATGACTAAGTAATGTCATAAAATGCCTGAAAACCCTTGACAAAAAGCCTTTGGGTATGTGCGTAGGGTGCTGCCAGTATATTTCTGGTTGTATGTGCATATTCATCTGTGTGGTGGTGGTGGTGGTGGTGGTGGTTGTAAATACTCCTGCGTGTGGATGGAGAGGGTATGGTACAGGAATCTGAAGATAGCATCAAGTTCCTCAGTTCTGATTAGCTTTCTCTGGGACTGCATAAAACTCACCTATGTTCATCACCTAAAGCCTTTTAGGCTCGAATAGAGGGGTACTTTGAATGAGCATTCCCATCAGTAATTTAAGCTATAAAAGGCTCATTTTTTACAAATTCGGGAGATGTTACTAGTGAGATGGCAGGCTACTTCAGAGCTGCCAGAAGTGAGTTTAGGGTGCAGACAAGTGCTAATGTGGCTTTAGTTGTGTGAATTCTAAAGCCTTCATAGTTCTTCAAATACGTGAATTCATGCAACAAGAGACGGGAATGGAAGAAAATGAGAAATGTAGGCCAGACGAGTAAAATCCTCTGCAATTTAACTTGTCTTCTTTTTTTCTTCTGCTTTCTGCCTTGTTAAATAACTTTCCTCCCCTCTCCTTTTCTCTCTCATCTGTCACTTTTAAGTGCTTAAGGTGCAAGAAAGGAGATGGGGCTTTTCCACTCTGATTTGTTTAGCTTTTTCTTAGAAAACCTTTTATTTCCCCTCCTCTCTTATCCCTTTGAGTAGAGGATAAGCTTTTGCTACTAGAAGGGGGCTAAACTCAAGCTCAGGGATTTGGGCCCTCAGCTCCCCACCTAGGAATTAAATAAAATGCCTTATATTGGTATCCTAGTAACCCATGAATCACCCAATAACCACCGAACTTCAGAGCCCACTCTTTAAAGGCACAGGCACTATAGTCTCTGTTCAACAAACACTGGAAGCCAGCAAAACTAGAAGAGATGCTTTTGAGGAAAGAGTAAGAAAAAAACAAAACCTTTATTGCCTGAAAATGCCTAGAAAATATATTCGCAGTAGGCATGGGAAGTCCAGCCTTGGACATCCATGTTGACTGTTTATTCGAAGATGGCTCATGAGTTCTAAGCCATCTTAGAATGACTGTCTCTTTAGTCATTACCCTTATTTTTAAGATTAACGGAGCCATTTCACTGCCTACTTTTAGTGTAGGAAATCTGTAGGTCTTGAAACAATATTTTACCTCCGTTTTTTGGCTTCAGGCAGTGAGACAGTGAAGTGATAGTCTGGCAGGAACAAATTGACCAGCAGATTTTGTTCATTAAGACAGGTCTCACCTGTCAAAAGCAGCAGTATCTGCTTCTGTAGTTTGCTCAAATTTTGTTTGTAGCTCAGAGAAGCTGTTCTTTACCTGTGTGACAGTAGTTTCAGACCAGGAAGTGGGACAAATTAGGAGAGTCATTTTGATTGCTTAGCTGATGAATGGTGATGGGGGCCTGGTTCACTGTGTGATTGTGTGTGTGTGTGTGTGTGTGTGTGTGTGTGTGTGCGCGCGCGCGCGCTTGCTTGCTTGAATACTTGCGATTCTACAGAGCTAAGGGATCACAATAAACCTACAGGTGAAATGCCCTATTGTGTTGTGAGGCTCAGACTTAGAGTGATTGACTGTACAGAGGATACACTCCAGTTGCAGTGATGGTGCTAAATATGCCCTCTTTAGCCTGTCTACTACCATTGCATCTGATCTCATGGTGTGAAATGTGAAAATTGAGCCTTTGCTCCTGAAATACATCCTGCAAACGATCTGGACACAGCTCTAGTAGCTTTTTTGTAAGAAGCTTCTTCGCAAAGCTTAGACTTTCAAGCCCTTATTTACAACTTCAGTTACAATAAACAATTACAAAGAAGCTTTGTAACTTCTCTAGGCTGTGTCTCTTGCTTTCCAAGAATCCTTTATTAAAGCTTAGTTCTTCCAATATGTGCCCAGAGCGTCTCTCTCTGTCCCTATGGATCTAGCACTCTAGAATATTTAATTCATTATGCTTTGCTCTGGCACCAAAGTACAATGTGGAAAAACTAGAAAGGAGAAAGGCGTCTAGGAAAGAAGCTGTTAATGGCTATGTCTGTAACACTTTGTCAGTGCATGGGCCTATGAAGTTTGCAAAGTGATTTGTACATCTTTCTTAACTTTACATCACATTGACCATTTGAAATGGGCAAAGGTGCTTACTGTTCCTGGATTTACAGCTGAGAAGAGTAAAGGTGAGAACTATTGGGTGGGTCAGCCTTTCTAACAGTGAGGTAGGAGCATCAAAGTTGACCTTTTCCAGCTAGTGTGAAGCCGAAATAGGTGAGATGAGGAAGCCAGGGTGTATGAATCATTCCTGAAGTCACATGGCTTCTTTGGATTTGCATGCTTACATTTTT
>JADRCD010074055.1:609-21407 GCA_019843815.1 Montemys delectorum | reverse complement strand
ATGAATAGGGTATATAGCACCAGTGCTATTGACATTGGGAGCCAGATACACTGAATATCTTCTCAATCATAGAAACTTGAGAAGCATATATTCTTTTATATATACATTTGTGTGTGTGTGTGTGTGTGTGTGTGTGTGTGTGTGTGTGTGTACATATACATATACATACACAAAGTCAGACAGATGTCCCCAAAGGAGAAAACATGCCTTTTTAAAGAACACTGAGCTACAAGATTAGCATACAAACCCTGCAAATATGTTTAGAAGATTATTTATAGCCAATTATAGTATTTCTATTTACTATCACCAAAATGTCTCTTTGGGTCTACAACACAAAAGTTTTGACTTAGTCCAAATTCTACATCTCTCCTCCCAATTCTTCCGTGGCTCCTCCAAAAGACTGTCCTGTTATGCTAAAGTGGTGGATTCATGCAAGAAAAATGAGACAAGAGGCTAAATTAGCCATTCAATGGTCATTTGATAAGTATCAAATTGGTCTCCTTCATTTGCCTATTGTAAAAGACCTGAGAAGTGGGACAGTCTTCTTTTTCTAGGGGCTTGGAGTAGAAGCTCTCACATAAGAAAGTGGGTGAAGATAAATTTGTACCATGACCTAGATGCAAAGTATACCCTCATACAGGAAAATGTTGTAATCCTTTTGGAAAGTTTCTGTTCAGGCCATTCTTTCTTTACCAGACTAACTATCCTTCAGTGGTTTGTTTGTTTGTTTTTAGCTTTGTTTTTGCATGCTTTCATAATAGTCAATATTTTAAGGCTTAGAATGTTCAATCTAACTATGCTGAACTCACTGCTTCACTGTAAGTTCAGTGCCTGATGCAACAACAACAAAAAAAAAAAGAAAGAAAAGAAAAAAAGAAGCCACATTTTCTCCTGCATCTTTTGACTCATTTACACTGCCAGTAACTACATGATATCAGTAACAAAAGGAATTTTGTGAGATTTTGTGTAGTATTTTGAGGGATATACAAGAATTAAACATACCAAGGTTCAGAGGAAATTAATATTCCAAAAGATTAGCAAAGACCAAAATTAAATTAGATAATTTAAAATTTTGTTTGATTTTCTTTTCAAAAGCAATTATAATTCATCTTGTCCTATGTTTTAGCTTCGTTTGTATTCTTCTAAATGAAGTGTTGACAGTGATTTAAGTAATGATGGGCAAGACATTTCTTTCTCTGGTCTCAGTATCCTTGTCTATAAGATGAAAACAAAGAGGCAAGCTAAATGCAAACAGACTGCATGAGTATTAAAATCCCTTCTTGTAGTTTTGTGTAATTTGAATAATATAAGGAAAGACTCAAGGTGTTGCTCTGTTACCTAACAATGTAGTGGTCAGCCACAATGGAAATAATTAGACTACTGGAACTGTTGAAGCCTGACTTCATAAAAGATTTTTTTTTTGCACCTTTAATAAAACAGGGAGGTTTGTTGCTTTAGAGGGACAGTTCCTGGTTTTTGTCAATACTCATCGTCTTCGTTAGGGTTTCTATTACTGGAATAAAGCACCACAACCAAAAGCAAGTTAGTGAAGAACGGGTTTATTATAGCTCTTCTAGTCACGCTCTATCACTGAGGGAGGTTTGAGTAGACACTGAAGGCAGGAACACAATCAGAGCCCCTGGAGCACACCATTTACTGATTTGCTCCCCATGACTTACTCAGCCTGTTGCCTTATACAACCCAGGTCCACCTGTCCAGGAATGGTACCACCTATAGTGAGCTGGGCCCTCATACATCAATCATTAATCAAGACTATATCCTACAGACATGCCTAGAGGCCAATTTCATGGAGGCATTTCTCAGTTAAGACTCCCTTTTCCCAACTATGACTAGGTTTGTGTCAAGTTGTCAGAAACCATTCAGAACACTCATGATCTTGATTCTTGCATGTCTTTGAGAAAATTAAACCCCAGACATGATTTTTTTTTAAAAAAAGTAACCACATTACTCTTAATGTGGTCAAATTAGACAAGAAAAAAACTTAAAACCATAGTATTAGAAAGTGGGAAAATTGAGATAGAAAAGCATATTGTCTTTCCTAAGCTATAGAAGCATGACTCTCAGGAGTCTACTTGAGAAGTATAGTAAATAAGCATGTTGTACCTGTTTTGATCTTTTAACTCTTTTTTTCCCTTTTTACATACTTCTGGCTCCAACTATTTTCTTATCCTCATGTGATGAATCCTGCTTTCATGGTCTTCTTTAGAAAAATAATTTAAAGAAAGGCTGCTTCCCAAACCACAGGCCAAAAAGCCAGAAGCTCAGTATTATAAATTATGATTTCTTGGTAGACCAACACCCCAGCCAGGACATACCCCTCTTTCTGATTGAAAAATGTAAGTGCAATATTTTATGTCATTCTTCATTGGCCTGTCCAATATTTTGTCTTTCTTGGCATATTTTCTCTCATATCTACCTACAGCTCCTTCTTTTCCTTACAAATATGCAAGCAGACTGAAAATAGCAGTGGGAAAAGATGTTCTATTCAAAAAGGAATTAGACATTCCCCTCTCTTATATTTCCCCTCTCCATTAGGAATGCAGTTTCTGTTGTGGTGAAGGACATGAAGGTAGAAGGATTTGTAAGTATCAAATTTCACCACTCATGTACTCTCTAGTTTTCCTATCTCTATTGGAAAGTTAATAATAGACCATATACTAGAAAAAGATTAAAAACATAGCTTTCTAGATTACTCAGATTATTATCTGTTAGGCAACAGCCTACTTCTTACCATAAATTCATTATCACCCTTCTATGAGCATCACAGCTGCTATTTAAACCTAGAATATTCTTATAACTATTCCAAATTTGGACTGTCTTCAAGCAGATGTCCAAACTACTGAGATTGTAATCTACAGAGGGATTTGGCCATATTCATAGCTATGTTGGGACATGTGTGGTCTATTTGCTGCCCATTGCACATGCCTGGTATGGGGAACTTTAATAAGTAGTTAGATTACCTTAATTATGATTCAGATTGTGAGAATCTTTCATAAAACACTGCCTTAGGGCATATAGCCACTTCATATCCATTGAGCCTTGACCTCAGCATTAGACTTTGGATTAGAAACAGCAAGAACTATATCACCATTTCTTTGAAGATTTAATTTTTTTTTTACCAGAAAACAATTCAGGTTTCTCTATTCTAGAGATATACTGAACCATGTGTATTTTATCTCAATTTTATACAAAAGGGAGCCTGAGGTTTAATTAAGTCTATAGTTAAGACAAAAGGAGAGTCCAAATAGGATTAGAAGGACAATGTGATTTAATGTTGAGACCATAGGTGATCTAAACTAGATATCTCCTCTAACTTCTGTGTCACCTTTGTTGGTAACTCTGACAGTTTTACAACAGTTGATTAAATTAATATTTTTATCCACAAAATATTATATAGTATCCACTATACAAACTAATAAACACTACATTTGTGAGTCTGCTGTTAATAAAATAATAGTTCCTTAATATATAGACGTGATTTATTTTAAAATCTATAAACAGAAGACACATGCGTTTAATATCCTAATCTCCATATTAATGTTTTTCTTTTCTTTACACTTGCTCATTCATTTTGTCTTTTATTGTATGCAAAGCAATCCAGCAGAACTTAGTCAAATACCAAACTTGTAAAAGCATTGATCAAATACAATCTTATCATCTTCTTTCTCATAGTTCCTCTTACCACTCCTACCCTGAGATACTCCCAGAACCAGCCCTTAGTCTCTATTTCATAGCAGGTTGTAGAACTCTTGTACCTTAGCTCTTGTCACTACTTGCCTGAAGTTAATGGTCTTGTTTTTCTATAGATGATACTCTATGTTTTCCTAACTAATCAAAACTAACTGACACAAGTTTCCCAATTAAGACCATATGATGCCACTTTTAGAGAGCAGACAGGAGTATGGCAAATACCTAGAATTCTGTTACCTGTTAATGGCTACACTAATACTTTCTTTTTCTTCTTTTTAGAGTTGGAAAACACTGAGTTTTTACATTGGCGTTAAGGCATGTTTGTCTTACTACTAAGTGACATTCAGAGACTATGTCACACAATAAGATCTGTCCCTTGAGTGCTGTTATTCCTTAATGGAGATTTAAAATGCAGGATGAACAATAGATTCATTACTTTACCAAGACAATTAGCTGCAACATAGGATTTTCTTGCAGGTTACTATATTGGATTAAAAAGAAAGTACTCTGTCGACGGCCACTTCTGCATTCTTTTATTGTATTATGAGCTGTAAAATCCACTCAAACATATAAGCTGCTGCTAAGGCCTTCTGCTGTCCATAGTACCATGAAGGTGCCTCAGAATTCGTCTTTAGCAGTGTGTTCATGAGAGACAGATAGTGAAATAGAAGGAACTTAGAATTGGTTGCAATACAGAACAACTTCCTCTGCTTCCCTAACTTTATGATATGGAACAAAAAGGGTAGAGACTGCCATGGAATCCAACCCTTGTGGTCATTTTGAATATTGATGGAAAACACCAAAAAATGATAAAGGAAAATTTTTATTGTGAAGGACTATGCTGACCTAGGTCTGAATGAGTCTTTTAAAAACTTCTGTTCAGAATGTCACAAATATATGTAGTGATTTTTGTTATTTTCATTGCACCATTTCTCTCTTCTATACCTCTTCCTCTCCTACTGAATTTGTTTTCTCAACAAGTGCTCATTGAATTTAATGACTGTTGTTTGTATGCAGGTATGCGGGCTTGTTTTCTAGAACATGGACTGCTTCTCAGCAGGGACACTGCAGAAAGTGATACTTCTGCCTCTAGTACACTTGATCTGTCCATAATCCCTCAGTGGAGTGTGGAGCTTCACGAACCCCTCCCTAAATACATGGTACAATGATGTTGGGCATAATCTTTTAAAGATAGTTATAGTGAATTCATGGGTGCTGTGACTATGTCATGTTCGGAAAATCCTGTTTCATAGCATTCATCACCATCCTCTGCTTCTTACATTCCTTCTCTCCAATATAATCGATGTTCCCTTAGGTCTTAGAAGAGTTGATATAAATGTTCCATTTGGGCTGAACTCTGTGTTCATTCAAAGTTTACACTGACATTCTCCTCTTTGTCTACAGATTATTCCAGTATTCCTAGATGCTTTAGTATTTTTGGCAAAATTTTCCTTTAATACAAACTGAATTTTCAAATGCAGCTAATGCAAAAGAGAGTAAAATATTATATAGAGAGAGGGTTGTGTGCCAAATATGTACCTTTACATGATTCTTGATGTGAAAACCTTTGTCTTTTTTTTCAATACCATGCATCAATATACCAGTGTACCAGTGTAATGCTAAATGTCTGTTCTTCTTATAATAAAAGTTGCTTATGTTATGTAGCAATTCAACATTGGTAAATTGGGCCATCAGTAAATCAGATTTTAAGTATTGCTCTTTGAACATCTGACTTTTAGAGAAGAGGTAAATGGGAGTGATTGTTCATTTTACTAATGGATCCACTGCAAGATTGTTTTGTATAGGCATTCCAAACCATATTTAAATAAGTATCGATTTACATGCAACTTTCTAAGATCAAACCACTTTATTTGATAAAGTAAGGGATATCTGCTTCAGGCTATATAGTTTGATTCTGTCTCTTAGAAACAGCCTTTCAGTTTGATGTTTCTGTTTTTGCCTGGTGGGCAAATCATGAAGAAGATTTCATGAATGGGATATTTGTGAGAAATAACAACTAGGATTTTTGAGAAATGTATATTAGAATGCATTACTTTGTTTCTTATTCTCGTGAAAGGCACCATTGCTTTGTTTTGTTTTATTCTCTGTTGTTTTTCTTTGACCATTATAAATTACTTACAGGAAATGAGTTAGGCGTTTAAGGGGTGTGCCAACTCTTGGGCCACATGGGTGTCATTAGTACTTTGTAGACACATGTTACCTAATGTTATTTATTTAGCCTAAAAAGACTTAAGAGGTTTCTAGAAATAGCAAACTCTTTCTCCACGGTACCTAATACATAGGACAAAGCATTGTGAAACTGAAGAGTTATAACATTAAGGTCCTATGGGAAATAATACAGCAAAACACTTGAGCTAGAACAGAAGTAATGGTTCTTTTGGAATGAATCTCTGTGATCATAAAGCTGAGCTAGGTACAACTGAAAAGATGAATCGCTTTATAACCAACAGCTTTCTTGTTCACATGACATATTTATTCATTATTAGAAAACTTTATACATATGAAATACATGTCAATCATATCTACTCTACATTTCCCCCTCCAAGTTCTCTAGCAAACCTCTAACAACTCCTTCCAAACTTCATGTGATCTTTTGTAATGCTTTACTAATTTCAATTAGTGGTTTCCATTTATGTATGGATATAGGGCCCTGCACTGGAGCATGGGCAAAATACCTGAGGTCACATCACTGATGAAAATGGACTCCCCCAGAAACAATCAACTGACAATAGGTCCTCATGCAGTGACAAGGCCTCAAGGACCCCTCTGCCATCTTTCTTAGAATGTTTGCTGCCTTGAGATTGTGGAGGTTTTGTATAGGAAGCCACTGCTAATGTGAGTTCATGAGAGCAATGGATTTGTCGCGTCCAAAAGACACTGTTTTGATTAGTGTCACTAGCTCTCAGCCCTCATCAGAGAAGTTTTTAGCAGTGTACAGCAGTTTAACACAGAGATCCACCACTGGTAAAAGTGCAGAGAATAAGTGTCTGTGAAATGGAACATCAATGTGACATCCATCTTTGCATGACAAAGGAAATATTGTAAAACAAAGGAAGAAATATTCTAAGAATTAAAGGTCAGACAGACACTCAGTGTATCAAAAGCTTTTTCCTTCGTTTCTTTGTCCCACAAATGCCCTTGCCATTATTGTGACAAATGTAATTGGTCATGGAGAAGTCTTCATCTTTGGCCCTGACTAACCACACATTTTTTTCATTGCTAAAGGAGTTAAAAACTCCTTAAAACGTCAAAATTTATAGCATCGTGATGTCAATTTGGCTACCACTTTGAAAGCAACTATAGCAAAAGCCATATACAGTAGTGAGGAACTTAGATGTCATTGTTTTTGGTAGTCTGCCTCTGGAAAATGTCAGCTGACCTTTGTAAGTTAAACATGAATCTATGCTACATTAACAAGTGTGTGTGTGTGTGTGTGTGTGTGTGTGTGTGTGTGTGTGTATGCATATAATTTATTTCACTTTGTGATGATGAGAAAAAAGTGCCAAAGACAGCTACCTTCCTTCAAATCAAATAGCTTAGCCATAGGCAGAAGCAGAACTCGAATCTGGTCAGTAAGATCCCAGGGGTTACTTAACCACAGCGGTCTATTTAGAGACTTCATGCTTATAACAGAGGGTAGAAAGGTAAAGGACCAGGTTGTTATTTTTCCCTGTGGAACAAAAGCATGCGAAAATATTTGGTGATTATCACTGATCCAGTACAATGTGAAGATTTCTGTATTCAAACCTATATTTAAAAGCTCAGAAAGTCCACGTTGTTATTTATGTAGCTATTTTTCATATTAAGCAAAATTGTATCATTCTTCTTGATTATAGCTATGGAATAAGGAGTTAAATAATGACATTTCTGTGCATCCTTGCAATGTACTTATATTCATACCCTCCTCTTTTCTTTTTTCTCCCTTCCCATGCCTTCCATACTCCTATGTGTGCTTTATAGGTATTAGGTATGTATTACCCTGATATGTAACTCAATGAACCTTGAGACAGTCACAGTCTGTTTCTGTTTTGCTCATAATGAAGACATTACAGTGAATGGCAAGGTAAGAGAAGATGAATGAAATGATGGTCCAGCCTTCTCTTGGTCTTATTCAGTGAGCCTTGAGATGTGCTGCCCAGAGAGATGCTTTATTCAAGTTCTATATGCATAAAAATGAATAGTGAGCCACCTCATAAAGGAAATGCCCACAGGAGAAAATATTTGAGTACAAATATTATTCTTAAGCACAAATGGAGTAGGGTATATAAACCCCTACAGCAAGATGCAACAACCTGCTTACTGAAGCAGAGATATTGCTCCTAGTCCTGTGGGACCTTAAACTTAAGTGAAGGAAAGGATGTGCATTAGGCACTTTTTAACATAGAGAGCTCCAACTACACCATATCCTTTTTCTTTTAAGGACTACACACTAACAATACATGGTTTCTGAGAATCTGCTTAAAGGAATATCAGGCACATTTCAATGGATTTTACCCTTTGTTTGTAGCTGAGGTCGCTGACATAGCTCCACTTCAGACGTACTCTTAACTACTATGATTGCTAATGTTTATTACCAATGCACCCAGAGGTGTGTCCTTGAGGACATTTCCATAGAAATTCAACTAAGGGAAGACTGCTCCTGAATACTGAAGTCCACCAAGCAGTTATGTACCCTATTGTCACTTTTATTCATCTTCTATAGTGCATGTCTTAAACCACTGTCACTGATGTCACTCTCTGCTCTGTCTGGGGCTGACTGACCAGCAAATTGATCTTCTAACTCTGTAGGAAAAAAACTAAGGACAGTGTGCTTTATCTTTCCTCTTCTTTACCTTCAAACTTGCCCATGCCTTCCATCACATATCTCACACCAAGGGAATTGAATAAAATGTCCTCAAATTCAACTAATAATCCTATCTATATGCACTGTGGGTTTCCTCCTTTCTGACTCCTTCAGTGACTTTGGTCTAAATCACTCCCCTTTATGTTATATTTCTAGCTTCTTCTCATCTTCCTACCTATGATGTCCTTCAAAATATGTGTGCTCAGGGTAAGAAACTCAAGAGTCTGAGTACTTTTTAGTTATAATTGCTAGTAATAGAAAACACTAGGAGATGAGTTACAGCCTCACTCCTGTGCTTCACCTATTCCCTGAATATAAATAAATAATCCATGAATTGTTTTGATTTTTTATAAGGTTATAATTCTATAGATACAGGACAATTCTCTTGAGTATCAGCTCAATTATCTTATTCAAAGAACAATTTCACCAAAGAAAATGTAGCACCAGTATTAAATATTCTAAATGATGATATTTGTATATAGGGAGTTATTTGTACTACTTATAGCACTCATAACAGGAGTGTCTAGATTGGATGAATCAAATGGCAGTGTCTAAGTTGCCCCATCTACATACAATTTCAGAATGATAACTTAGTGTACTATCCTGTTACAACGCTTTATAAATTTAAACTGCATCTCAAATTTCTTGTTATGTTTCTTCTCAATATACCCCCCTTTTCAAATATATTGTTCCACTTACTGTCCCCAGTAATAGATTTCGTGCCTATGATGCTGTTCATGCTATCCTCTCTGCTTACACTTTTTCCCCATAAGACTTTCCATTACAGCTGAAGGGTTTACAGCCCCTTAGCATGAACAACAATATGGACTAACCAGTACCCTCAGAGCTCCCAGGGACTAAAACTCCAACCAAAGAGTACACATGGGGGGACTCATGGCTCCAAACAACATGCATATAGCAGAGGATGGCCAAGCCAGTCATCAATGGGAGGAGAGGACCTTGGCCCAGTGAAGGTTCTATGCCCCAGTGTAGGGGAATGCCAGGGCTAGTAAGCAGGAAAGGGTGGGGTGGTGAGCAGGGGGAGGGGTGAGGGAACTGGGGATTGTGTTAGTTTTAGTTTTAGTTTTAGTTTTTTTTTTTTTCTTTTTTGAGGAGAACCTGAGAAAGGAGATATTGTAAATAAGAAAACATCTAATAAAAAAAGACTTTCCATTGCACTCTGGTTCCACTATTCCCCACACAACTCTGGTAGATTTGCATTGCCATAGCCTCTGTATCATACCATATTGTAATTTTGTAATTATTTCATTGTCTTGCTCTTTCTAAATCCCTAAGGATTATCCTGGATTCATTTTATATACTACTGAATCCATAGAAAAAAGTCTGATTATTAAGATAACAGTCAACAACTATGACATCATGACACAGCTCTCCAAGTAAAAAGAACTCCATAGTTATAATAAAATTCTGAGGTTATATAGTTTCTTCTCTTTTTGAATTTTAAGACAGTAAAATAAAAACATAATTTCTTCAATGTTCTACATTTGGGAGAAAAAAAAACCTTTAGTTTATTTCTGATCCAACTGATTCTCAGAAATGTATTTGTTTGGCTTCCTGGATTTTATAAAGAGTAAATAACATTTTAAAAATAATTAGCTCTGATAAACAGAATCTCAGCTACTATTCATTCTCCTTTTAGTGAAGGTGATTTTAAGTAATTTCTTATCAAATAGAAAGAACTATCTCCTGTCTTCCTTGTTCAATTGTGTAAAATCACATCACAAATTTGAAGACATCATTTCTCATCTACTCAGTCTTTTATTCAAGATGCAAAGATCAGCTTCAGAATTTAACAGAGATCTGCAAGAACAGAAGAGAAGACGGTTGGTAGGATATGGTGTACGTGGCTTATAGACAAGAAATGTATCGAAGAGTAATCAAAAATGCAGGGTTATTCTAGACAAGAGAAAGAGGATGTTGCTTGCTCTTGAGATTAACAACTTTGTGACAGCTAAAGGATGAGTTATTTTGTCATTGGAGAGAGATCACTTAATGATCTTGATTAGTTTTTCCTATAAGAAAGACATCACAGCCTGGCCATCTTTCAAATGTGAATTTTCCACAGTTGTTTCAAAGTGTCCTTTTTAACTCTTTGTTCAACTATTTTAACACCTTCTACAACCTCTATCTTTAGTATAGTGGTTAAGGTTTTTAATTCAGACATTGACCAGATATATATGACCATAGATGAAATACCTCAACTCTCTAAGCCACTGCAAGTGGCTGAATCATACTATTAATACCTGCCATTTGGTGTTGAAGGAAGAAAACTTGAAGGAAGAAAAGAAGACTCCAAAGCACAATTAATAACTATTAATTTATTTTTCAAATGTGCAAAGAATCAAAGAAACTAGGACATTAGCACATACCACTTAGCTACTGAAGATTCTACGTATTGGGACAGATTTAGAGATGTCAAGGCCCGGGGCTTGTCCTTTATTTTGAATGTGAATATGATAGGTCACAAATCAGCAGACTGTGACTAAAAGACTAAAACCACTATCAACTATCTTTTTAATAAGTCATTTGTGTATTTATTTATTTTATTTTATATGAGTGAATTGTTTTGATTGTATGTATGTATATATGTGTAGTGTGTTCATTTCTGTCACCTATGGATGGTTGTAAGTGACCATAAGAGTGCTAGAAAACACTCTTTTGGTAGCTTACAACTATCTGTAGGAAGAACAACAATATGAACCAACCAGACTCCCCAGAGCTCCCAGGGACTAAGCCATCAACAAAGGATTACACATGGATCACCTTCATATGTAGCAGAGGATGGCCTTGTCATGCACCAATGGAAGGAGAGATCCTTGGTCCTATGAAGGCTCAATGGGTGCCCCAGTGTAGGGGAATCAAGGGAGGGTAAGTTGGAGTGGGTGGTTGGGTGTTTGAACACCTTTATAGAAGCAGGGGTAGGGAGGATGTGATAGGGTGCTTCTGGGAGGGAGGGAACCTAGGGAATAACATTTGAAATGTAAATAAATAAAATATCAAAAAAGAATACTAGAAATCAAAATCTTGTCCTCTGCAAGAGCAACATATGCTCTAAATCATTACACCATCTTTCCAGTCCCTAGATCTAAATAAATCAAAATTTTACAAGAATTTCATCACAACTATTTGATTTTATGTTGTCTTTGATACTTTTGCACCATAATAACAGAAGGTATGAGAGGCATATTATATACTTAGTATATGACCCATAAAGGCTAAAGTATATTCCACTTAATTTGTGTAACAAACTGTGAACCTTCATTGCAGACGAACATGTATACATGTAATTTCTGTCCAGAGGCCTAAGAATAAAACTGGGAAATCACAAAGACATCATGCAGTTATATCTTGTAATAGGATCAGAAAACTTTTACAGACCTTAAGTCATATAATCATGCTATCTTTTGAGTTGAAAGAGACTTTAGAGAACATAACTCCCCAGATTTCATATCTATTCCCTACACATTTTATTCTCACAATGGAATAAGTCAATGTAGCACTTGTACCATTTCCCCTGGTATCATGAAGCCTTCGGAGCTTTCTCTGTGAGTCTAACCTTCTATCCTTTATCTCCAGAAGGCATCACTGACATTTCTTTAAAAAAGACAGCATACATGCTCCCTACAGAAAAATGAAATTGTATAAAATATACTCATAATAATGGAGAGAGCCATAGGTGGCCTTTGCATTGTAAAAGAGATTAAGAATCACTGATTGTCATGTTACTGTTTGACTTTCAAATCAAGCACATCTAGATTCTTTATGTGTACCGTGCTGAAGAGATCAGTCAATTACAAAATCCCTAAGGAGAAATGGGCCCAGGGCCTGTCCTCTGCCCACATGGAGAGAGGAACGCCTGTCTTTGGCTATTCTTTTATTACCCTGGCCAAATACCCAAGTTCTACTAAGTGTGACTCAGAGGTATTTAGTAACCTATTTAACAAGAACATGACATGGAAAACTAGCCAGAATTCCCTCTATCATTTTACTATAAAATTAGATATCATAGAGTAGTGAAAACATTGACAAATTGGAAATAACATGGAGTAGATGAGCCAAGAGATTAGGAAATCATCAGTTGCAAGTGCTATTTAAAAGATCTAAAGATGTTAATGATAAAAATTGGCAACTTGGGGTTCATATCTATCTTCATGAATGGGTCTCTGAAGCACATTCATGCTCTAGGAAGCAGAGCACAAGGCAGCTAGAAATAGGAGGACAGCTATCACATCTTTGACCAAAGAGTTTCAGGAGAAGGAGAGAAGATAGGAGAGAGAGAATAAACAATTGGGTTGCTATACTAGAACAACAATAAAGACAAAGTTCCCAGGCTAATGACGAAGAAAAAGATGAAAGATGGTAGTTTGATACACTCTAGAGCAACTCTAGAGATGATGAAAGGGGTATGAAATTATGAAATGCTTTGTAGAGATAATTAATGAGATGAAGTGAAGGTTTTGATTCAGTTGAGATATGAATGGGAAAAATGAAGGATGAATTTAGGGGTTAAATATCTGGACATTAGGCAATAGTTATTAATATGGAGAATTTGAGAGCAGAAGCAGGAGAATAGAGGTAAAATAGGCAATCGAGAGTCCTTGTATTAACATAATGATTTTACAATATCTTTTAAACATTAAAACAGAAGTGCTCCACATGCATATATTTTTCTGAACATGGAAACAGAGGGAGAACTCAATACTGAAGCTATTGGTTATTTGCCTTTCCTACTAGATGTTTTCATAAATTTGGCCAAGAGTTTAAGCATTTAATTACAATATAATATATGGCATGTGTCTTTAGGCTTAATTGGGAGGTGATAAAACTATAGAAGTATTCAGGAAACAAACATGAGTAGTTTTAGAGTAGGTTAGAAGAATGGATGCGTGTAAATTAAAGCCTTAGAAGGCAAAGATCATTTTCAGGGCTTGAAGGCTATGGCTATGCTCAGGGAAAGGGGAATGGTCTAAGCAATTAGAGCTATGGGATGACAATGCTGTCTAAGTTCCTTGTGAGAATGTGCTTTCCTATAGATAGTCTTGACTTTGAAACTTCCTAAAAGGGTGCATTGTGCTTTGCTCTACTTTGCTGGGAAATGGAAATGTCCTCGTTTCACCACAGTGTTTACTCATGGTTGAAGGATATAGGCAGTAGGATGACTTTCAAAGAATGTCAAACATTTGTACCCTCTGTGGTCTCTCTCCAGCACCAGAGATAACCACTCCCTCCTAGAATGATACTTTCTGCCTAAACCAGGATGCAAGGTCTTAAAGTCACATCCACTCACATTCCCAGGGAAAGACATTGTAGGAGAATGATACAGATAAATTGGTGGCAGAGTACATGGAGAGAACATCCATGGTACACTTAGGAGTGTTGACAGATACAGTTTCCAATGTACCCTGGCTGTCATCAGCAGCTTCTGTGGCTCTGCTAAAGCAGCTACTACCAAAAGCCCAGACCATGCTATTCTAGGAAGCCGCCATAATCTGATTGTTTCTCTTGCTTACTTTTCCTTGTGACACAGTCTTTCAAGTCACTCAGTGTTGTCTAGCTCCAAGCATATGTCCTTGGAGCCTGAATATATAATAGAACTTGGCTTCTTTTCTTTATCCTTGCTAAAGAGGTGTTCATGATCTATGATTTTCACTTAACTTTTGAGACTCCTTTAGATCTCTGAGCTTCCAAGTTCTGAGAGGAGGGACAATGTCAGAGGCAGAATATGAGTGTCAGGGGTAGGTGTTTAGAGCATGGTGAAATACTACTCCCTGATGTATACCAACTCTGTATTTAATTGTTTTACACTTTGTGGACAGTTCAATCCATATAATATTTGAAAACTGTTATTCTAAAAACTATTCCTAACAGATTCTAATTCCTAACTTATTAGCCTTCTAGTCTTTCATTAAGTTGGAATCGTTTCTTTCAGAATTGATCTTCTTATTGCTCCCAGTAAAAAGAATATACTTACTTTTATGATTTAAGAAGTTATAAACCAGGAAAAATATGAGATTTTTGTGACAAAGTAGTAACCCTTCAAAATTAACAATAAATTGACTAGAAGAAGTTGGATATGGAAAGATTTATACCATTTTTGTCACTAAATTAAATAGAGAAAACTCTGCTGTCTTCTTATTTATTAACATCTGCTTGTCGAGCAAAAAATCAAACTCCATCCAGGTGTCATAGCATGATGTTCACTTAAGGATTGGAGCCAACTGACTTTTGGTAGAGGGGCAAAACAATTTTCCCTTTCATCTAGGATTAAAACTGGAGAGGAGCAATGGTGCTTTATGAATGAAAAGGCATAAAGTTTTGCTAAACAATAGAAGTATGTGCCAGTATTTGTTATCATCTGTTTTCTTGATCTTATTCTGACTGGAAGAAGATGAAATCTCAAATAGTTTTAACTTGCATTTCTGTGATAGGTAAAGTTGGTGACTATTTTAAAAGTGAATTTCCTAGACACTTCTATTTATCAAAAACTTAGGTTAAATTTCCAAAGCCCATTTTTTTCCATTGGGTTGTTTTCTTGATATTTAGCTTTCACTTTTTTTTATCATTGCAAATAATAATCCTCTATTTGATGTAAAATTAGTGTCTTAGTTACTGTTCTGTGAAGAGACACTGAGATGAAAGGATCTTATAAAAGAAGACATTTAATTGAGAGCTTGTTTATATTTTTAGTCTGTTATCATGGCAGGGAGTGTAGAGGCATGCAGGCAGGCATAGTGCAGAGAAGTAGCTGAGAGCTTTACATCTTGATCCTCAGGCAGCACAGAGATAGAGAGGAAGGGAGTAGTGAAGCATGACAGGAGCTTTGAAAGACTCAAAGCCCATGCCCAGTGACATACCTTTTCTAACAAGGCCACACCTACTCCAATAAGGCCACATCTCCTAATCCTTCCCAAATAGTACATCAACTAAACCAAACGTCCAAACATATGGGCCTAAGGAGGTCATTCCCACCATAGTAAGTAAATATCATTTTTCTTATTCTGACACTTCATCAATTGAGAGTGTGCTTTGCTGTTCAGAAGTTCAGAAGATGGAATTTGTGCCCAATACTGATAACTGGGCCAACTATCACTGTCACTGGGCAGGTCATAGGCCCTATATCAGAGAAGGCATTCTCCGAGGATTTTAGTGTTACAGCTCTTTTAAACAACACTCAGTGAAACAGCTCTTGTAAATGATATTCAGTGAGATAGTGTGTGGCCGTACACTTTATTTGGGGTGAACAAAGGCTATATACATGCACCTTCAAGAGTGGGAAGGAGTTTTCAGGGTGAATATAAATCATTGGCTAGAGTTTAAAGTACTGGAAGTGCCTCACTTACAAGGAGAGGCATTCCAGGAATCCCAAGTACTTGTTGGGTGTGTTCTTATCCTGAAAGATGAAGTTGAACTTGTACATTTGCCAAGGACTATTTGACCTTCCTCAGGTAAAGGCTGTGGAAGTTAAGCTCCTCAGATAAGGTCAGAGAAGGAGAAGCCCTGCTATAAAAGGGAGTCCTTCCTTCATTTTGCGTTGAGTTCAGATGAGCTATCTGGACTCCAACCTGAAGTAGCAGGGTTTCCTAACATTTGACATATAATGTTACTTTGTATCTACCTCAAATCCATTACATGCAGATGCTTATTAAAATCTGTATTTGAGGTTATTTTTATAAACTTAAATGTTCAAAAGATTACTTATCTACAAATTTCTATTATGTAGCATACTTAAGGATTTATCAAATTTAACATCTGACACTAACTTCACAGCTGGATGAAGTGCATGTTTTTGCAGTTTGGTTGGTAGTAACCAGTAAGTATAATCTTTTAAAATCTCAAATGAGTCACAATATCATCAAATACCAAATAATAGTTTTTGAAATTTGCTTTATTCTTAAGCTACTATTAGGATATTTGTTCAAAAATAAAATGTGAAGTTATAATAGTATAAAAAATCCATTTTAACATTATAAATTGTTCAAATATTGTTCATTGCAAAAGATGCTCTCAATATTCAAGAGTATATGTTGAAAATTTACAACAATATAGCATAAAACAAGATTGAACATGAACTGTTTCTCCTTATATACATTAATGATTTGAATTCCAGGAGGCCTTTTATAAATGGGTTGTGCATATTTGTATGAAAAGAATCTAAATTGGTTGACAAAACAGAATAGTGCAAGAAATAGATGGGTAGACTTGATAATGATCATAGTTTTATGATCCAAGAGGATATACCAGTAAGATAAGTGATTTCAGGTATATGTGGTATGCTGATGGTTTCAACATATACAGACCAATATACATGTAAAATAATGACATAATTATTAATAAAGTATTTTGATAAAACATGCCATTTACAGAATATATATTGGCTGCAAATAGTGATTGTGCTCCTTTTCAGATGTAGGTGACATGTGATAGGTAACACTGAAGGAAGGATGCATTATTCCAAAGCTAGAGAGCATTTAATGAGAAAGCATAATGCCAACATTTAAGCAATTTAACTGTCTACAAGAGAAATGTGAGTGGTATTAATAAGCTCAGGAAATGGGATTTGAGAAGATATAAATTAGAAGCAGAGTACTTGCTGCTTAGCATCAACATTTTATTCTCATTTGGGAGCTAAGGATGTCTTAAGTAAATAGAAAAGAATGTTGAAATTATGTGCATGCATATTAAGTCTAAATGTGGTAATATGTGCCTCTCTTTGGAACAGTCACCTGGAGGACTGACACCTTCCTTGAACTCTAATGGAAATAACACACACTGTACCAAAGTGAGTGCTATAGTTCAGAGTATGAACTTCCTTCTAAATGCTTTTAATTTGCTTCTCAGTCTCAAACCACTTGTGCTGCCACATCCAGCAATGATTCAAAGGCCATCTTCGTGTCATAAGAAGCAAATGTAGCTGTAAAGCTCTAGTTTTGCAAAAATAATTTTTCTGTGCTTGTGCTATTTTTCTGAACCTGAAGTTATGTGGAAGAGGAGATGGCTTGACCATGTCACTAGGCCAACACAGCATCACCCTTGTAGGGTTATATTGTTGTGATGAAATACCACAACCAAAAAGCACATTGAGGAGGAAAGGGTTTATTTAGCTTATACTTCCAGTTCACAATCTACCCCTGGAAGAGGTCAGGGCAGGAACTCAAGGAGGGCTGGAACCTGGGGGCAGGAGCTTATGTAGAGGCCATTGAGGGTGCTGCTTACTGGGTTGTTTATGCTTGTATATACCACTTCCATTTTTTAATAGATTGCTTCCATGTATATCCTATTTTATAACTTGGTGGGCCCAATAACCACCAGCTCATAGATGGGCATTTCAAGTTGTATGGTAACTTGCTGGTCCATTGTCAAATGTGTAGTTTCCACTAAGGCCCAATAGCATGCCAAGAGTTGTTTTCTAAAGGAAGGATAGTTATCTTCAGAAGATGATAGAGTCTTGCCCCAAATCCAAAAGGTCTCTTTTGTGATTTACTTTTAGGTTGCTGCCAAGGCTCTAAGTATCAGCTATATCTGCCACTGATACCTCAAGTGTCAATGGGTCCCCTGGATCAAGATGTAGCACTCTCAGCTCCTTCTCCAGCATCATCTCTGCCTGGATGCTGCCATGCAGATGATGATATTGGACTAAATTTCTGAATCAAAGCCAGTCCCTAATTCAACATTTTCTTTTATAAGAGTTGCCTTGGTCATGCAGTCTCTTCCCAGCAATGAAGACACTAACCAGGACAACCCTATAAGGGAAAACACACAAAGAGATGGCTCTAGGAACCACACGATCATCTAGAATGACATTCTTGGGTTACTCAGGCACTGTCTTAGTTTTTGGAGCCTCAGATACCATGCATAGCTTGGCCTGTAAAATAGACTCTGTGGGTCATACTTATTTAAGTCCCACTGAGCCAGGCTATAGAAATGGAATTTCAGAAGGTTCTCTCTGAACTATCAAGATATTCAACTATGATAATACAGGAAAATGCTCATTCCAAATGGTCTCCATTAAACATGAAGATATAGTCCTCTGCTGTCTGGGCACTCATTCTGGTTCAATTTCATGGTATTCATTGTAGGTGTTATTGCCAAATCATGTCACATGAACAATATGTGTGGCAAGCACAAGTGTCTAGAAAACCTCAAATCGCTTCAGTCCAGAAATAAGGCTTAAAGGGATTTGTAGCTGGTTGTTAAAGAGTTAAATGTTTTAGCTTCAGGCATTTGGAAATGCAGGCTGTGCTTATTTCTCAGGTTTATAAATAACTTAAACCTATGTAGGAGTTAATTAATTTGGCTCTATTCCACCCACAGTTTAGCTTCTTGAGAGAATAACTTGACCCTTCGTATACCCTATGTTCATAGTTGTAAAGAGAACTCCCAATAGAATGAATAAAAGCTCATTTGCATTGTCTGCATTTGACTTCTTGTGTACTTCCATAGAGAAGCTCTACGATGTCAGGCACAGCACAAAATGTCAAAAAATACTTCTTCAGTTAAGGACAAACACATGCATTGTACTATTCCTGGCTTTAGTTATTTATGACTCTGTCTTCTCTCTCAGTTGCTTTCTCTCTTTTTCTTGCCTCTGTTCCTCCTCTCCCCTCCCCCTTGCTCCCTTTCTTTTTCCTTCCAGCCCTAAACTGACATTCAGAACAGGGAGGTAACCTATGACTTAGGGAGAGTAATGGTGACTGCTAAAAGCACACATAATCTCACTCCATCCTGACCTCTTCTATCCCAAGAGGTTATTTTAAAATAAAAATAATGCCTTTGAGACATGAGGTCAGTTTCTTTTCCTCAGAGGTTGCCAGTGATTAAATAAGAAGTTATATGAGTTTTCTCGGTTGTCAGATTCCCAGTGTGCAGGGACAAGGAACAATAAAAATTAAAAAAGACCACCTATCATGCTGACAGATCTTCCCTGTAACACACTTAACTGAAACTGACAGTTTAGACCACAAGGGCTGTGAACCCAGCATAACAGATGAAAGTGAATAGAGTCATTTGATATCAAAATGCAAGTGACGTGTGACTTCATAGAAAGCAGTCCTTTCTACTGTTGTGTCCCTTGAACCATTCCATCACCCTGGTCACTAAAAGTACATACCACCATCCACTAGCACACCCATTAGCTGTGCTGCCAGATTATATGCTTTTGTTGACTTCATCTTTTGTGAGACCTAGGCTTGCTATGTTGTATAAGCTACCCTTAAACTATTGGGGTCTAATAGTTTACCTCAATCTTTTGAGGAGCTGAATCTATAGGTGTATGTCACCATACCTGTCTCTGCTGACTTTTAATTTTTAATTTTATATGTATGGGTGTTTTTCTGGCATATATATCTGTGTACCACATACATGTAATAGCCCCAGAGGCTGAGAGAAAGCATTGGACCTCTCTGGAACTAGAGTTACAGATGGTTTAGAGCCACCATGTGGGTTACAGGAATAGAACCCAGGTCCTCTGGAAAAGCATCTAGTGTTCTTCAGTGGTGAGCCATCTCTCAAGCCCCATATGTTGCATTTAAAAAATATTCCTATGAATTAATAGTTTCTTGCATGTAATCAAATTTTATCTTAAGTTTCAAAACATATTAGTTGTGATCACTAGAAAAGTAGCCAAACCATTTTTACTATAAGACCTTAGAACCAGTTAGCAATAAAGAGAGAGACAATCTTCCATTTTCAAAATTAGAAAACACACTGTACTTTACCTCATTTCTACTTTGAAAGTGGCACCTAGAATGTAAACAGGCATCTTTTACTTAGATTCTAATATTAGGTTTGAGAACTAAGTACCTTCCCTTCATTCCCAGATGAACTCAGGAAGAAAAAATAATAGAGCTTATATTTGATGTCTCATATGGTTGGTTATACTTCAACTACAATTTAGTGAGTATTTGTATCAATCAGATATTTATGTGTAATATTCGATATCAGCAGCATTTTAGTAAGGCAGTAGTTACTCTATTTATCCTAATTTTACATAAAAGGAAATTTCTTGTCATGTCAGCTCAATAAAGTGTAACTTTCCACAGGGCCAGAATTCAAATCCAGGTTTTCAAGCCAAACCCTGGGGTCCTATTCAATACATTACGAAACTTTAGGCAAAGTTTAAGGTAATTTGTTTTACTAAAATCTAGCTAAAGTAGTTATGTTTATAAACCAATATATCTTATGTGGTACTGATTCCTCCTTTGCT